>JAUJEN010000572.1:0-103104 GCA_030448925.1 Citrus cavaleriei
ATCTGTACTTCGTTCAATTATGGGCATTACTAAGGTTAATCGATTCTGCTTCTTTCTACCTGCAGCACCTCCCTTTTTACCCTTTCCTAATAGGGTCAGCTTCATCTACTCCCACCGATACAACAAATACGAGGTACAAGCCAAACCAGCTGAGGAAGGGCTGTCACATGTCAGACTCAAATTAAAAACCAAGAAAGGCAACTTATAGTAGTTGAATTTGATGTCTCTTGTAAACTATTTTTTTAATTAAAAATAAATCAATGAGAATTATTAATGAGCTAAAACACAGTGAGAGATAATAATGTTAAAATTTCAAGAATCCACCCGATTTAGTTGGACCCAACAGCCATTTCTATCATTAGCTGACTCAACTTGTCGAAGCTTCTCGTTTCAGTTTCAGTTATCGAGAACTTGAAACCATGATCATATCCAAGTGAGACCAGATTACTGGCAGCTTATTGGTCTTTATCTAAATACTGTAATGATCCCAGCACTTGGGTTAGGTCCCCAATTAATGTGGCTGCAACTGCCACATCTCATACTGAGATTAATAACCAGGGCAATACATATTTGACAGTGGTATGGTACCACCAGTTCTGGCCGTAGATAGTCTATGGTTGTCTGAGTTGTATTGAGAATCCGTGGCTGAAAATAACAATGTTCCACATTGCCACTGTTGCAACATAACTGAACCCTAATAGCAAAACACAGCAAATAAAATATTTTTTTGCGCACAACAATGTAAATCTTCAATGTCACAAATCCTCAAATAAATCCTGAAACTCTCTCAACAGTTAAACCCAAAAAAATAAAAATAAAAATAAAACCAAAACAAAACAGCTAACTAGCCTATAGAATCATCCACTTCCAAGTCTTATAACCATTAACCAAGCCATCTAGAATAAATTCAAACTAGCATTTTTGAAATACTGCAGCTACATAACTTAAGAGAAACAAGTTATCATTCAATGATAATGAGGCTGAATTGATCAGCGGATTCCAGCCTGCTGTTGCTGAGCAACATTCCTCAGAACCTCAATTGCCTCCAGCCACTTTACGCTTTCAGAGCTTCTAGTGATTGAGCAAGTGCAAAACCTCAGTCTGATCCATCTCCAAAAGCATTCCCGTAACCTTAACTGCAGCATCAGGCTCAGCTGTTCTACAAGTGGTAGAATTCTCCAGCATCTACAAAATTGGAATATGAAACAAACCTCCAATTTAGACTGGTAAAATGAATTAAAATATTATCTAGGCTGCTCCTAAAGAAGTCATAAATATCAGACTTCCCTGGACTATTACACAGTGCCAGGAAGTTACTCGAAGAAAGCAAATCTAACATTTTTCCCATTTGGAACTTTTAAAAATAGACAATAGCAAAGGCCCCTAGTTTGCCGAAAAAGGTTGAATCTTTTTGATCTGAGATTTTGGCAGCTGTGCTTGCAGAAACTTTGAAGGCATGAGGTACAAGTTTTTTTTTTTAGAATTGAAAAAAAAAGAGAATAAAATCATTGAAAGATTCGCCCTACCGTCCTCTGCTGCTCAGGAGAAGCATTGCAAGGGCAGAAGTAAGCCCCAATAGGAACTGGCTGGCGAAATAGGGGCATCAACATGGCCCGGCATAGCAGCCATGTGTCTCCCACTATGGAATAGAATGCATCCTCCGACACCAGGCATGGAAACATCTGGCATGCCATGACCTGTGGTGGCAGTAGAGCAGCGCCCCTTGGAAGCATCTGTTATTCAAACAAAACCATCATACCAAAGGTAGTAGAGATGGCACATATAAATTAAATGGAGAACAAGTGATACAATATCACCAACCTGTGGCTGCATCTTACATTGGAACATGCTGCTGGTTCTGCTGCATGCCTGCTGCCCAAATCTGCCACTGGGCCAGCTGACCCTGCTGCCCTAGCTGAGCTATCGGCACAAAGAAATTTTGCAGGACCCCCACCTGGCCTCATACCAGAACAAGCTGCTGCTGATAACCAAATCCGGGCTGACAGAAATATAAAGCATCATGAGACAGCACTTTAAATGTGATAAGTCACTTAAAATCCAAATGATAAGAATGAGGAATCCCTAAATTAACCTACAGGTAGTACCTTAAAAAAAAAAGAAAAAAGAAAGGAAATCCAGCAAATAAACTACAACTAAAATGTTGATAAAGAGAATATCCAGGGTCAAAAAAGGTTACCTGAGGAGGAATTCATGGTAAGACATGCAAGCCATAGAATATTTGTTACTTAATACCTGGACCACCAGGAGGTACACATCAGGCATTAGGGAAGGCGACTGTAGAAACCATTGCAACTGGCCTCATTTATTGCAAATTGAGCCTGTATAAACAGCAGATAACAATACAAAAATGCATACATGTAATTATGTGACTACTACGATAAAATGAGAACAAGCATGGGCGCAAAGGATCGTGTTGAAAGAAAAGAAAAAATATATACAATGAAAGCAAAACTCAATCTGTCATAAACACCATGAAAAGGAAAAGTGAGGGACAAATCAAATATGCTATGTTTCCATCATCTGACCTATACAAGAATTGTGATAGAATCACCAACAACATTGAAAAGTACTTATAGAGCTTTGAGTAGAGCCTTACCTGCAACCTAGCTCTTCTATCTTCCTTCTTGGGCAAGAGCAACATAAAACGGTTTAGGAGACAACCAATACGCCATTCATCTCCAGGGCTGTCAAAATTGAGAAAATTTGATCAGATTATGTGAGTCCTCACTTATAGTAGAAACAAAACAACTTACAGCTCTAGATGCCTCTTCAGGGTTGAAACGCAACAAACCCGGATCCTCTACTAATTCCATGGGTCTCGCATTACCTATTTCAAATTCAGATAAGCTTCAACAGCCATCAAACAGAAAAGGGATTAAATTATGACACTTCATCACATCAAAAAGATGCTACATACCTTGCATGATGTGATGCCTACCAAATGGAGAGAACAGCTGCTTAAGTTTTCATCATCTATACTGTCATCTAAATTTTAATATAAGTTTGCTCCTGAAATTTGTCAGCTGCTTCCTTCATATTCTGCTCAAATTGATGTTTCAATTCAAGTTCCCTTTCAGATTTCTTTTGGAGCTTTCCCAACATGCCACTCCTTAATAAGTCAAATTCTTTTCCATTAAGAGCCTCAACTGCTCTAGCAGCATCATCAGGTCTAAAGTTGACAAATCCAAAGCATTTGGTTGCCATCCCATCCCTCATCACAACAGCACTTGTGATTGTACCATCACCAAAACTTTTCTGCAGATCTTCTTCGATTTGTTGACTCTGGAGGTTCTTCCACATAACATTGGTAATTTATACAATCGATCTCAGTATCTCTCTCTCCTGCTTGCGGAGGAAATGTCCAACATAAACATGTCATTCAAACTGCTGCATACGTTCAACTTCTCAATGGCTTTTTAGGCAGACTCCTCATTATCCAAATTGTACAAATCCATGGCCTTTGACTGACCATTGAGGGTCTGTAACCTTGCAAGAGAGAATGTTCTAAAAAAGCAGAAAAGGTATCGTGCAAAGCTTTTGTGATCCAATGGCATATCTAGGTTCTGTATGAAACAAAACACAGAACAATGATGGTACTACAACAAAAAAGAGTGAAAAGGAGACTGCATACTAACACCAACAAAATGATTGCCACCAATTTTGGTGGCATCTTGTGTCTAGAGCTTATAAGTTAATTTCAAAATAATTGATGCAGATATACTGTAAAAAGCCTCTTTTGAAAACAATGGCAAAAGGTTCCCCATAAAAAGATACAGCTGATTCAGAGTTCACATCATAACACCATGGCTGTAGAACTAACAATAACATAGCACTACTCTCACATAAATAAAGATTAGATATCACATAATAGTTCCAATGAATTTATCTGTAAATTTTCTACCTTCTGAAACAAAAATAAATTTTAAATACAAACAATTTTCACCAGATTGCATTATGTTCTTATAACTTTTCTTAAAACCAACCAAGTACTTCGCGTAGAAATAAAATTATAATTTCTCTGTTCCTTATCTTTCTGAAGGCAGAGAGTTGAAAAAGATTCAGAAACCAGATTGTACTGACATATGAATACCTTAATGAAAATATTCCCTCGCCACTTTTGCGAAGACTTGGGTCGCAGGTGAAATACATAACTAATGGGCTTTCCATTTCAGAGTGTGAAGTTCAGCTTTAACCAAACGCACTTACCCAGCTGTCAAATTCAGAAAACAAGCGATAAGGTGCATGCACAGATATTAATTCTTCGAATTTTACATGACGAAAAGACTCAATTTAATCCAGGAACTGCTTTCCTTGAATAATTAGAGATTTGAGAACCAAGCTGAACTTTGTCATGTTTTAAAAATCATATTATATGACATTTCCATCATCATGCTCTATCTACATATTCTTATGTGACTCTTGGTTCTTTTAATCAAATATACCATATGGACCAAGCTTCGGTCAAAAATAAAAAATAAAACAGATTGAGGTCAAAAGATGTTTTATGAAGAAACGTTGGAGAACGCTGCCAATCGCATAAATCATAAAAGTTTATCGCATTATTATTGAACCCTTTCTCTGTAGCTTAGGGGAGAAGCAACACATAGGTTTTTACTTGCATTTTCAGACTTAAACACAGACAAAGGAAAGATCCCGCTGCCAATGAAATACATTTATGGCCTAAAACAATGATGGCGAAAACTCAGACGATTTGATGGCAAAACTCGGGCTATTGGCTACACAAGACTACATGTACTCCAAAGCAGAGCCAGACTCATATAAGTACAATCTTAAATTTAGCATATATCAATATTATGATGATATAAGTATGTCTAAAGCAGGCAGAATAATAAAGAACAAACTTTAAATTGCCATTTCTTGCATATAAGTTAAGGTGAAAAAAAAACAAAGAATAAACCAACAGCCATCTTTTTCCCGTTTGATTACATCTGCCATTACTTGCGTAAGTAACTAAACTATTAAAAGATACCAATCTTGTACTCCTATAACCTAGCAAACCACTAAAAAGTAACTTTTACCAATTTGGTGATTCTCAATAGAAGAAAATTATGTGTTCAATAGTAAAGTAACCACCAAAAACTGAGTAGCAATTCAGCTTATATATCATACCAAATCACTTGCAGCGCCTAGTGTACACCATCTCTCCACATCATCGTCATCATCATCATTTTACTCCGTGTTTGTGCATTAGTATTATATTTTTAAATAACCAATTTTACAATAAAATATTAATTAGTAAAAAACAAAGCAATAACCTTGCAATATCTACAATTATTTTGATAAGGCAAAAAAATCTAACCTTCTGTGCATTTACTGAAGTTAACGTAGCCATAACCGAGAGATCGTCGGGTCGACAAGTCCCTACAAACCCGAACCGAAACCATGACCCATTTGATTAAACAGATCGTACGGCTGCGAATCCGTCGTTCGCCTCAGATCCCCGACGTAAAAACGGCAATCATCCCAGGTGGTTACGCGGTGAAACACACCTCCGTTCACGTTCTGCCCCTGAGCTTGAACCTGAGCCATCTCAAATACAGAAAAGAAAAAAGCCCTTTTTTTTTTCCCTCGAAAATTTCCTTTTTCTTTTTTCCTTTTTGTAGGGATTTTTTCTTCCCTCTCCTCTTGTTATTCTTCGGGACGAAACCTAAAATTGATAGTAATAATAAACAAAAGACCTATGTGATGGAAAAGATAATCGAATTGTTAGCGCCGACGACGATGGCGGCGCGTGAAATCATTAAACTAGTTGGTGGTCGGTTTTTTTTTCAATTTTTTGGAAATGTAAATAGAGAGACGGCTAGACTGCACGCAAAGGAAAGCCTAGGAGGCTGTCGGCTCTATAAGCTAGTGTTTAAAGTGCGCAAAACCCTAAGATGATGAAATCTACGGATCTTCGCCGTTGGATTCGATTTGTGGGGCCCACGTGGCGTGTTTTACTAAACCAGGTGGGGGGTTTAAAGTTAAAACCGATGAAGATAAGATTGCGGTTTGGTTTGGTACAGAGAGAGTTGCCGTAAGCCACTCGCTGTAAGAAGGCGTGATATGCAGTAAAAGTTAGATGAATGAGAACGCGTTGGACTGGATTAGTAACTGTGGACTAGAAAGATTAGAAGCATGATGGATTTTACTTTTGCCTTTACCCTTTAAAATGGGTTTGAAATGTTGACTGCATGAAGAATTGGGGAGCTATTAGAAAGGAGATTAAAACTTTTCAAGGTTGTGAAAGCATAGGTAACACAGGAGAAAGAAGAGAATTAAAAGTTGTGAATCAGGAAAGGGTTTTGTAAATGAATGTGGTGTTGATTTTAAAAGAAAAAAATTTTTGGTTAGATTTGTTTTGATTATGATATTGAATGCGAGAATAACAACGTATTGGCGAATGAATCCGCAGTTATAAAAAATTAATAAATGGTTTAAAGTAATTATGTATATTTATTATTTTTAAGTTACATAATATGCATTGAACCCCAAAATATCATGATCGCTTGTAAATTGTGTGAATGAAGGCAGCGTAAGTTATGTAAAAATTAACATAATATCGTAAATCAACATCAAGTATAAAAATAGAACATAAGACTTATAAATGGGTAAAATAAGTAAATTAATATAGGAGTGTAGAATTATTGTATTACCCCGTTGAACAAAGGAAACTAAAAACCTGTAATAAACAAAAAAAACTTGTAAATCCAATATTTAGTGTAAAAATAAAACATAAAATTGTGGAAATGAAACATAAGACTTGTAAATAAAAGGTAAAACAAGTAAATCAACATAAGAGTGGTAAATTGATGTATCATTAATAAATAAAACAAAAATTTATAGATATAAACATAAAACTTGCAAAGATCAACATTAAGTATAAAATAAAACATAAATGATGTAAATAGAACACAAGACTTGTAAATGAAAGGAGTAAAACTTGTAAATAAACTTTAAGTATAAATAAAACATAAACAATGTAAATAGATATAAGACTTGTTTGAAATGAAAGGTAAAATAAGTAAAATTATAAAGAGTGGTAAATCGATATATCATTAGTAAATAAAAACAAAAACTTATCAATATAACCTAAAACTTCTAAATCAATATTAAGTATAAAATAAAACATAAGACCTATAAATAGAATTTAAAATAAGTAAATTAACACAAAGAGTGGTAAAATGATGTATTATTAGTAATAAAAAAACATAAACCTATAGATGGATCATAAAACTTGTAAATCAACATTAAGTATAAAATAAAACATAAATTAAGTAAATAAAATATAAGACACTGAAATGAAGGTAAAATAAGTAAATTAACATAGGAGTGGCAAAATAAACAAAAATATAAAAGTTAAAAATGTATATAAAAACTTCTAAATCAACATTAAATGTAAAATAACACATAAATTATCTAAATAAAATAGAAGACTTGTAAATAAAATATAAAACAATTAAATATTAAGAGTTACTAAAAAATTAAAAACTTACAAATGTAAAAAAATCACTATATCTGATTACATTAAATAAAAATAACAAATAAAATTTTTTATTATATATTTTTTCAAAATTGTTTTACAATAACGATAAGTGTTTTTGCATCCTTATAAACCTCCCTCGATACCATGACCCCAAATGATCTTTTAATACAAATAAAAGTATGAAAGTTTGAAACGCTTCGTAAAAATATGTCTGGCCAAATTGGATCCACTTTTTTGATATTTCATATCGTCTAGAAATAAAGAATGTCTTTTATTTTGTTTGAGGTTGATCACGTTAAGAAAATTAATTTTACTTAATTAATTTATATAGTAAACAAATACTATAATACAAATGAGAAATAAAAAGTTTATAAATGTCCTAGCATGAATATGGAATTTATGGTTAAACCAATTTTATTTGTTTTATTTATTTTCAATACAAACTTTTGTTTTCAATTGTTGGTAATTTTTTCTTTACTTAAATAAATTAAATAAACAAATTATTTTAAATTAAATATTAATATTGATTTACTAGTTGTATGTTATTTTTTGCAAATATTTGTCTTATTTACAATTTTAAAATACTAATTTACCACTCTTATATTAATTTACTTATTTTGTCATTCATTTATTAATATTATGTGTAATTCTATACAAGCTTTTATATTTATCGACATTGATGCTATAATTTAATCATGGCATTATAGAATTTTCCTTATTTTTATTATGTCTAAGACATGCTTTGTTGGGTATTAATTAGTTTAAATTGGGGTGAATTATGAACTTTTATTCAAAGGGAGGACAATTTTCAAGTTTAAGCACAATAATTTTTGTAAAATAATTTAAGAAATTATTTTTTTCAAGATCGTACTTACATGATGGAGAGTTCAACATCATAAAAAATTCTTCTAATTTAACTTTTCAAATACTTATTTAATCCCTTATGTGACTCATAGAAAAGCAAAAAAATAAAATAATCTCTCAAAACTCAAAACGTCTTCAAAAAAAAAAGTTTGCATATATATTATTTCAATCTAACTTTTTTCTCTACTAAAATAATAGCAATCACAACACTTCTCTCTTCAAAAATAATGAAAAAAATAATAAAGTTGTGCTACACATTCCAAATTGTTTATTCCAAAAAATATCTCAAATAATGTAGTATTCATCAATTGGTTAATAAAGATAATACAATTAATTCATTTAAATCTTGTAAATAATTACCAACTAATCAATTAACAAACTATTATTTGGGGTTGAATTTAGGATTAAAAAAATTTGATATGTCTATCATTACTCAAAATAATATAATAGTAAAATAAAAGCTTCAAAAGACTTTCAAATAAAACTCTTCAAATGAAGCTAGTGATTAAAAAGATAAAGTAATCTTATTTAAAGAGTCTTCTACTTTTTTTTAACTACATAGCTCTTGAAACAAGTAATGAATCTTATTTGAGAACAAGATTTAGTATAAATTTATTTAAATAAAGGTATAGAGTTTTATAAGTAGAGTTTTTATTCGGAAATTTTTTAATTATTTGGTTGGCATCAATGAGAACTTTATTTAAAATTATAAAATTCTTTTTAATAGATAAAGTAAAAGTTATCTTATGAAAAAAAATGAAATAAGATTGTCGAATAAGTAAAGGATAATACAGACATTTTAACATTTAAAAACTTTAACTTTTAAAGTCTAAAATTTGAGTTTCTACAAATAGAGGCCAAAAGCTTTACTGAAAAAAAAAAAAATGCCAAACAATAATAAATATTTTAATAAAAAGCAAGAGATTAAATAGCCCGAACTTACGATCGTTAGATAAGCTATACCACCCCATGCATAAAAACCTTTAGTGATGCTCTGAAGTGGCTCCTTTCCTTAATGAAATATCCTCTTAAAATGATACATAGCTTATGTTTACTAATATTCAAGGTGAAACAATAATGGGGAATGAATCACTATTTGCCAAGAAATCAATGAATAGTTTAGATAGTAGCGTATGCATATTTTTAATATGTTAATTCCTGATATTGATAGATGTTAATTGGTCTAGCTGGTAAACAACGACAGATATGTGAATTTTGTTCAAATGGGGGCAAGTTTGAACACGGAAAATTTTTATCAAAAAATAATAAAATAGTGTTTTTCATTTAAGCATTATATAACCCCATTACAGCGAATCCATTCACCGTAAAATAATAACTTTTTAAAATGGTGCACAAAGGTATGTGGATTTAGATTTATTTAAATTATGATATGGAGTGCACAATAATATCATGGGTGTGAATGTGGTGAATCACGCTTATGTGTATAAATCAACGAGTGGTTTAGATAATAATATATGCATGTTTCTAAAATGTTAATTATTGTTATTAGTGGATGCAAGTTTAATTGATAAATAGTGAAGGATATGTGAATTTTATTCTAAAGAAAAAGTACATTAACACAATAATATTTTAAAAACTGCTCAGTTAAGTATAAATTAGTTTTATTTTTAACAATTCACATAATAATGTATGAGATGTGATTTAAAAAAAAAAGTGTAAAAAGTTTAAATCTTAACATACATTTACATTTTAAATTTTATGAGCCAATCCTGAATCCTGATTCACCAACCAAACCGATTTGGTTCATAGGTATATGTTCTTTAATCTTTCTCTTTTTTTGAGTACTTGAACCGTACTAAATGCTTCATAATTTACTTGAACCGTACTAAATGCTTCATAATTTCTATCTCAGTATGAACCGATTCTTGAATTGACATCGATGCGTTGGCTTCCTTTCAACTGACCTTAAGCCCTAATTGAAATTTATTGTGAATATACTTGGTATAATTCTTTCATTTCATTTTATTTTTGAAGATAAGGAAGTGAGTAAAATCTAAATTTATTTTTTAACCTCTTATTTCTCTAAGAGTTGAACTCAAATAAACAGTTAAATAAAGTTGTTTGAAAATTAATTAGGTTAGGTAAGGATGGCAAAACTTGGTTTTTGGTATGGTATTAATGCCCGGACTCACAACGCTCAGATATATTTTTTAGACACTAATTTCAGGCTGCACAAAATTAAAAGGCCAGCAGCGGATTGATTTTTTAATGGAGAAGTTATTATGCCCAAATTTTTATTTTATAATATTATATGTATATTCTTTAATTTATTTTATAATTTTAAATTCATTTTAATGAAATGGATATTAAAATGAACTTTAAATATTTAAAGATTTTAGATATATGTAGTAGATAGGGTTAAATAAATATAATTATTACTGTATGTGCTTTTAAAATTCAAGTTTTTGGGCCGCAGCATCTTGCTCCAGTGATGTAGGAATCGGTCCTAAATCACACCACTTTGACATCCAAACGATTGGAAGTCACGAAGTTCGGGGTTTCGGACGTTATTTTTAACACTAAATTGAGTTCAAAGCTGTAGGCTGAACTCCGAAACTTGTCAGTGATGATTGGTACCAGCCTGCCATCCTAGCAAGACATATTCTTGGCGCTCGTTGGAGGTTCGACTAGCCCAGGGAGATGGTCCTAATGAAAAGAATAAAGAAAAATCTAAAAAGTGGGCACCGATTGAGGTAAAATTAATTCAAAAAATGGTTTTTTTTTTCTTATATATTGTTTAAACAAGATAATTAACTAATTATTTGAATCGTTCTCTACGATTTCTTAAATTACAAAAATATATATTTTTTTGGATAGCACGATATCATTATCTCTTTAAAATATTTTGGACTATCCTCAAGTTTCAATCAAACACAATACAAAACGGATAATAAATTACTTTAAACTATTTGAAAGTAATTTTGACACTTCATTATAAATAATTAATCAATCAAAAAAATGCGTTTAGATTTGTAAATGACACCTTTGATCTTAAGATCGTTGTAGATAGATTTCTCAACCGATTGTTGCATTTAAGCAATATTGTCAAAGTTATATATGGCGACACTTAGCTAACGTTAAAATTGAATGAAGATGCGTAACGCCCCCCACCCCCACCAAAGAAAACTACTATATTTTAAAAATCAGAAGTCTCTGAGATTATCAATTGAGTGGAATGAAAAATCTTCCATCTATATAATAAACTCAATAACAATTTAAAACAAATCTAGCTAACATGTTTATTGTCTGATTACAAACTATTGACACGTGACAAATTTGAAAATCTTGTTTTGCATAAAAGCAACATTAATGATTAGCTAAAACAACTCATAACGAGTATGACCCAACATAAATAGTAAGTCAAACAACTCATTATGTGCAACTTAAATAAATGATTTTTTTCGTGGAGGTAAAGACTTGGTGGCAATTGTACGCCTTAATTCGGATTACAGCGCTGTGTAATTGTCGGATCTGAGATAGCTTACATGAAAAATAAATAAATGATTTTTTTTTAAATTTGTTTATTGCGCTTGCATTTTTGCAAGTGTTAGTTGATTTAATAGGTAAATCTTTTTATTATTAAAATTTTCTAGAGAATGTTTGGCGACATTAAAATTTTTTTTTATTTATTTATTTTTTGAAAACAGAAAAAGTAAAAATTGCATTGAGCTATTGTAGCAAATTAGAACTTTAGTTTATAACTCATTTAAAAAATGCACCAAACATGTTCTAACTATTTCTATTTTAGAAAACTTTTGTAACAAATACTATCAAACACATTTTAAACGTTATAAAAAACACAGTTTCAGAACATCAATTTGATAAAAAAATTATTTTAAAAAATCACTAACTGTACCCCTAATCTTTAGAGTTTAATTCCCGCTCACATCATAATTGGATATGATTTATTTTGATATTAATGAATATTTTAAAAAAATGATACTTGCTTATTATTTGACACTTCAATGGAGCAAAAATACTTTTGTTTCATAAAAAATACAGTAATTAGAATACTAGACATTGACAAACAAGTTATGGTTTGAATATATGAGATTAGAATATTGAAAATGAAAAATATATTAGGGATTAATCAAGGGATTTGATTATTGAATTTGAACATTGACCAAAAATGATGGCCCAACAAAATAATAATGCCTCACCACAAAATTCTTGTTTTTTAAACCTTAAACTTTATAGATTTTTTAAGTGTAGATCAAAATTAGTTTTTCCTCCAGTTGAAATGAATTGAATATATCAACTTTATTGTCATCAAATTTTCCCCTGATTGAAATGAATCGAATATATCAAATTTATTGTCATCAAATCATCTCCATTTCTCAATTATGAACTCGATCTCCCCACAATTATATCAATTATGAACTGTTTCTCACTTTCGATTAACTAACTTGGTAATACGTATCTTGTGGAGGTTAGGACATTCTTATCACGCGTTATGGGTGCAAAGGTAAAACAAGCCTATAAATTTAAAGCAAAGTTCATTGGTTAGTGGCTTCTTGAGTTGAATATATTTTACTCGGTGTTTATGAAAAAATAAAAATATGATGCTTGACAAGGTGGATGGAGTCTTAATTGGTTTGAGTTTTAAAAGGCTACTTACACAAGACAAGGGCTTGTGATATTATGTTTATAATTTATCGAACATGTTGTTTTTGTTAAAGCTTTCGCGAACACATTTGTGGACACTGTATCCTACGAGCTGTTCAAGGACCAATACAGGTATATGAACTTCTCTTATTAAACTAATTCCACCTCTTCATTAATACGTTTACTTCCATTAGTAATTATGTCTTGCCACCTCCTCTTTATATCAGATTCATACAAAATTGTTTCTTTTCTCTTCACCAGTCTAAATATGTGATATTTTCTCTAACGGTGGAACCAAAGAAAAGAAAATGTTTATGGTTAGTATAAGTAGAATATTATATTTTTAAGATGCGGTGAAATTATATTACCTTGATCTGGAGGTCTGTGTGCATGCATATATACTCGTGCAAGTGCACTTGCATCTGACTTTAGAACGTAACCATAGAGGTCAAGAGGCATGCTAAGTATAGTTGCATTTCCTATAGATGACACGAGTACAATTTTTCATTTTTATAAAAATTTCATTTAAGTTGATCATCAAACACAAAGATTTAATCCATTATTATGAGAACCATTTTAAAATTAAAAAAAATTATCCTTAACGAATCAACAAAGAGAGATACCCTCTTCTTCTTCTTCATCTCATTCTCACTCAGCATCTTTGCTTCGTTCATATTATTGACAGTAACCCAGTTGCAAAATTTTCCACGTAGAACTAAACATGCATGAATTTGCGCAAGAGTTGCTTCAGCAGCCTCTCTCCTACTTGCATCTAGCCAATGCTGCTCTTGAGCTGATATTCATGATACTCTTCAGTATATCACCTTTATTCAACTATTTTCTTGATGTATAAACATATTTTGAGATATTTTTCTTCCTTCTAATTTAGTTGTTTTAATCATGATGAAAATTGGAAATTATGAGCTCTGAATCTTCAAAATCAATAGTGCCATGCCAATAATTTGTTTTCTACAATGAATGCTTTGCTTTTAATGTTTTTTCAATTCTTCTTTTTAATTTTGCGTGAATGAGCAAAAAAACTTTTGATAGCTCATCAAATCAGTCATTAAGAATAAAATGAACCATAAATATATTTACTGACAATATTTATGAACACAATATTCTTGATAAAATTCGGCAACCAAGACTGCCTACACTTCTTGATCTGAAACTTATCCTGAAACTGTGATCAAGTTTAAGCTTCTTCAAAAGAAACTTGTCTGATTGTTGAGTTAGGGACACTTTCATGTGGCAAATCAGTTATGCTGATCTTGTTCCAGCTACAAGAGCATTTGTCTTGCGAGTCTGGCATGGGAAATTTGGCCATATCAGCCTTATCTTATCTGCATTAATGAAACTTTCTATAAATCTTATTAACATAAATTACAAAGTCATGCATTAGTACAAGAGGACTTTAGAAAAAAAGAAAATTATGCAGATAATAAAGTCAATATAATGTACTTTTCCTCCATTTCATCAGTCAAAAGCCTCATCAACTAAGAAAATTGAAACTACTCAAATGAAATAGCGAAGAGAGCAAGTTACAGTAAGAGGATCAAAGTAGAAAGCTTGATTACGAACTCACTAATTAAGAAGAAACAAACAAAGAAAAAATGAATACAAACTCCAACATAATTATGATTCAAAAAATAAGGCATTTTGAACTTAAAGAACTTAATTCAGCAACACTTAAAAAGTTTCAAGAAACATGTCTTGATTAAAAGTTATAAAAATAATCATACTTAACAAAAACAGCAACAATCTGAAATCAAGATTTCAGAATATTATGTAAGGTGCTAAAATATTACTCTTGAAAATAAATTGAATACTTCCATATGCTGAACAATATCTTGAGCATATAATTGGAGATAAAAGAATAGATCGATAGTAAGCACTCAAGATATCACAGAGAAATATATACTATATAAAAATATAAAAAAAATCACAAAAAGATGCTCAAGAATAATAAAAGATCAAAATTGATCCACTAAATTATATTGATTTAATGAAATTAAGATTTTTTTATATCTTATATTCTGATGGCTATACATTGATATGTTTACTGATTCAGACGTGTTCCCGATAAATCTTTTTTTATATAATTTTAAGATATGCATGTAGAGCAACGAGCAATATACGACTGTATATAAGAAGAAAATATATTACTGCATAAAAGGATAATCGAATAAATTCTTATTAAAGGAGAATTAGTCTGTGATTATTGAGTTATTCGAGGCTCTTGCTGTCCGTGGGCTTATTAATACCAATGGGCTTGTGAAATCAAGAATTGAAATACTTTTAATAACAAATCTTGAAAGATAGAAAAAATTATTAATATAGGTGATTCAAATGGTCACATGTTGAACGTATTGGTTAATATGATGCCTCTCAAAGTTGATACACCATACATGACATGTATTATGATAAAAGGCCTTGCGTGTTCAAATTTGAACAAATAATTTCCATTAATTCCCAACAACTTACGTTTGGTTCTTCCCAATTTTCTACCACCTTCTCTACCAAATGAGAAATGGGGTCCTTTCCATTTTAGAGCAACTTATTCAAGGCTACTTAATATTTTTCCAAACCTGAATTTCCATTTTTAGGCTTCAAAAATTAAAAAGTGGACCCCAGCGAAAGTTTGATTTTGAATTTATGATTTAGTTTTCAGGAGGTTGCTATGTTACAGATTCTGTAACATACGCACCCAATGCATGCACCACACCTGTCCTGCATATGGAGAAAAAGCATGTAATTATTTTTATTTGGTAGCTAGTAGCTAACCAATCAGGAGCTGGCTAAGTTGGATCTGTATGTTACAGAATCTGTAACTTAGCCAGCTCCTAGTTTTTTTCACGTTTATTAAATGATTTTGAAGCTGTTTTCTTTGACTAATAACTCGTCTTTTACTACTAAGAGTAGAGTCGATAAAACGGATCGCCAAATTGTGAAAGAATTGTGAAATATATATTATATATATAAATCAAAACCTCTAATATCCACACACACAACAGTCTTGAAATACGCGAGTCCTGGCCCCGCAGTCAGGCGACACAATTTGGCGCGTGTGGGGACTTGGAAACCATCCATCGCCGACCAGTTACAGTTTTTCCTCTTTACTTTTCCTCTCGGCCTTCTTTGGCGCACGCAACTTGCAGCCCCTTCTTCTCTCTCTGAATCTTCTCTTCTTATAAGCCGAATCTCACTCTCTCTTAATTCGCTAAACAAATAAATAATAACTTAAATAAAGCCACTTTATTTCAATTATTAAAACATTGAAGAAAGAGAACAATGGCTCGATTTCGATTCCCAGTTGTCTCACCTCGCGCGACTCAACGCCAACGGCGTTAATAACTCCGTTCCTCTCCGCAACTTCAGTTACCGATCCGCGGTGTACTCCTTCGCATCTCTCAAACGACTACGTTTTTCGCTGTCTCTCGCAGGTGAGGCTTTTTGCTCACAATGGCATCAGGATCACCAACTCCGTTCCTGTAAAGTGAAGTACCGTTTCGCTTTCAGTTGATCGCTAAGATGATGAGATAATATGGTCGTACGGTTTTGAATTTGATTCACGTACAGATTTGGTTAAAAACTTGTGTGTCAGAGTAATTAACGAGTGCTAAATTATTGATATAAATATTTGTAGGTTATTGCAGCCGAGAAATGGAACGTACACAGTTGGTGACTTCATGACGAAAAGAGGATCTACACGCTGTAAAGACTACTACAACGGTCGATGAAGGTATTTGTGACACGTGGCGGCCACTGTTCCTATCTCGTTTTATTACTAATTAATTATTTTGACTTGAGTTCAAATAAAAATGCGCGATTACAGCTTTAGAACGTCTTGTGGAGAAGAAAATTACCGGTTTTCCTGTGATTGATGACGACTGGAAGTTGGTAATTTTGATTACTTTCATTCACTGTTTGTATACCGACGTAATGTATATTTTATTGTGTATAGTATCTTTGCGTTTGAGATGCTGTGGCTTATAATTATACAGTCCGCGATGACTGTGAAATGTAAGAATCACTACCTATTGAGTATAATACTTTGGCAGAGTGGTTGGTAAATGTCAATTGCCAAATAAAAGGCGAGTGTTTTCCACAATGATGCAGAAACACAACAGTTACCAAACACACCTTGGTGTAGTTACGTAGATGAGATTTTTGTGATTACGATATCAACTGGCATTTTGTGTTTGCTGGAGATTTTACTGGAATACCGATAAATTATCTGACAGAGAATAATAGATGTACGCTTTTTGATATTTGAGCATTATATTGCTTTAGTCTTAAATGCAAATGTGTATTTTAACAGAGGAAAAGGATGATAATTTTGTTTTCTACCATCTCCTCAAGATCTTCACTTTTGAGCAAGCGATGAACACATAGTTTTAATTTTATATTATCTCATGGGACCTTTAAACCCTCGGTCTTTGGTTAGATGTTAAATCAAGTGGTTGAAGACATGCCATTTTCTTGTAGGTAGAGAATCCTTTTGTGACGAATTTTTTATTTGTTAATGGAATCAAAATTAACTAAATACTACTGCTAATCCCACCTCTATGTTTTGGTTGATATGATGTATCTGTGGTTTCCTAAATAATGAGTGATTGTAGTAGTTAACTCATTGATTCAGTTAATTTTCTCTGTAGGTTGGTGTTGTTTCAGATTATGTTTTTGGTTGATATGATGTATCTGTGGTTTCCTAAATAATGTTGATTGAAGTAGTTAACTCATTGATTCCAGTTAATTTTCCACTGTAGGTTGGTGTTGTTTCAATTATGACTTGCTAGCACTTGATTCCATTTCAGGTAGTATGAGAAAAGCTACGGCTTCAATCTTTATTTGGTTTCAATTCTGGGAATGCTTATTTTGCTGGTTAAAACAATTTAACAAAATTTGTTGGAGGAATAAACTGTGGTTTCCTACTTACTGTAGAAGGGCAATGACTGCTAATATAATATCTTCCTTCTTGACATAACAGTTAGTATAATATTTTAATTTGGCCCTTGCCTTTTCCTTTGAAATGAAAAATTATAAGTAATGGAGGACATGAATTTACTTGACACATATTCTAAGCATGTTTAGTTTTCCTAGCTAGTATCAGAAGTTTAATTTAGGAAGGACATAGAAATTGTTTTTAGATCAGAGTAATCCAGGAACTTGGGCGTTTATGAAATATAGAAGGAATCTGGATCGGACATTAATTTCTGTGAGATAACAATTGTCTATAATAATTTGAGATGAGTCAGTGAGTAACTGCTTTTTCTTTGCCTATAATTGGAATGGATATGGTTGTGTGTGGGAGATCTGAAATGTGCAAAAACATTCTCCCTTTTCTCAATTTACGCCAGCACATAAGGAAAGATATCCACATTAGTAGGATTACTTTCGATCATGATTTGAGTATTAAGACAACAAACTAGATGCTGCTCTGTTCTATGGTGCTTTGATACTGCTTTTGCTCATCATTGATTGACTAATAACGAAAATTTCCATATTGGACATTACATTTGGATCCTCAGAAATTTTTTCTGTGCAACTGTCACTGATATATCTTTTATGGCTAGGTGGCAATAATCAAAATGACACAAACATTGTTTCCTAATGTCAATAGCACTTGGAAAGTATGTAACTGTTCAGTTTTATTTCCTTTTCTTTGGGATTTGAATTTGATGAAAGATGTTAATTGTTGATATAGCAGCTTGTGTTATTGAACATATCTCATTGTAATTGCATTCTTTCTCAACACTCATCAAGAAACCATTTATTATGCTACTATTGTTGTGGCATGCCAAATCTGGGCATGTGAGCACATACTCGTATGGGTTCTTCAGTATGACTATTAGATTTCTTAGAAATTAGCTTTTGTTGGTTGTCTTCACTGAAATCCAGGGTCCGTGAACATAATGATATCGTACTAACAATAGATTAGTGTTTCTGAATGTTTTATCAGCATGTGGCATTGGCATAAGATGGCATCCACAGGATTAAAAAGTGAGCTAAAGTCATATTGCAGAATTGTATATCCATAAGCGAAATTGGACTTATATGCCATTATATCAACACTAAAAAACTTAGGCAAATCAGGCACCAAAATCGAATATTTAAGTGAGAGCTTTGGTTATAAGTCAGCTCCTTTAGATGTTTCTGTTTTTTTGTGAAAAATGGAAACCAAAGGCTTTGCACATAATCTGAACAGTCATGATTGAGAGCTTCGAAACCTTTTGCATCATCATTGCACTCCCCCTTCCTCCACAATCTCTCTTTATCTCTTTTATTTTGTTTGTGTGTGTGTGTGTGTGTGTTTTTGTCTTTAGCTTGTGTTATGAACTATGTGAACAAATGGCTGCATCTGCTTCTTTCTCTGATTTGTGCACTTGTGGCAGACATTTAATGAGTTACAGAGACTTCTTAGTAAGACTAATGGAAAAGTTATTGTTGGTGACTTGATGGCGCCTGCTCGCTCGTTGTTCATGGCATCAACAGAAGATACTGCTAAATATTCAATTCATCTGCTTTTTAATTATTTTTACAAACTGTCTATTCATTAATGGTCAGTCTATTTTCTTATCCAAAAATCCAAGTAACAAGTGTATTTTCCAATGATTGGTATTTTATTGAAGGAAAGAGTTCTAGTATCCGAGCATTTGATGCATTTTCTGCACCTCTTTTCAAGCTTTTTGTGGTAATGGAACTAGTTGTTAAATTCCTAATTTTTTCAAAATGATGAAGTACTTAAGCATGAGTGATTATCATATCAATTTGGCATTCAAAATAAAAAACAAACTAGGCACATTTGATACCTATAATGTCATTCCCTCCTTTCTAGCCTGCAAAGCTGATCTCTGAAATGCACTAAATCTAATAATTTATTGGCAGGTTGTTGCTTGAAACAAAATACCGTGAACTGCCGGTATTAGTAGATGGTGATGCTTGAAAGCTGGTAAAATTTTGGTTTTAATATGGAGATTACTGAAAATTTAATTAGTTGGATTGCCCATCAGTGAATGTATACTTATTGGCCCTTGTTTAAATCTTGAAGGTTGGACTCATCACAAGAAATGGTTAGAGCTGCCCTCCGGATAAAACGTGAAGGTGAAAGATCTCGACATAATTACAGTATCACATAAGATTCATGGTTTTGTACTCCAACAAAGCTTTCATTCTTTTGCCACTGATTATTCTGTCCAGTCTAGGTAATTAATTGGGGTGAGTATATGTAAGCAAGAGGTAGTTAATAGGTTTATTAAGATTCCATATCATTTGCGAGGACCAGATTTCACTTGGATGCAATCTACATTTAATAACACTAAACAACTATTCCTCTGTAAATTTATTTACGAGCATATATTTATTTTAATATCCATCGTTATAACCTCTCATCCTTCTTAAAAATTGGTAACCATCTACCAAACGCAAGAGCCTTTCATTTTCCATTATATCAGTCTGGGCATTGACCAATAAAGGCCCATGCATATATATGCATTAAATTCTGTTCTGAATTTCATCTCGGTTGTTGAGAAAAACAAATATTCTTTATCTGTTGCCATTCGTTAATAGTTTTTCTAACGTGTTAACAGTCAGAACGTCCTCGTACATGGGCTTCTTAAAACAATTAAGGGTTTATTTCCAATGCCGTTGTTGTATCAAACACTCTCCTGAAACCCAGACAATATTTTCCAAGCTGCTAGCAACTTCTTTGACATCCATGGATTCATGACCTCAATGCTACAAACAAGCTTATTTCCTTAGATACCGGAAGGCCACTTGATCCCGTATTAAATTTGGACAGAGCTACCTGCCTCTCACGGGTAAACCTTAAAAGCCACCATTATAACAACACCCCACAATGTCTTCTGCTCAAAGAAAACCATCAGCGAGACCAACAATTAGGCCTCAACATCGGTTTCCGTACACCCAAATTACCTGCAGAAGAATTTGGGTTACCTGATCAAGTGTGAAAACCAATTAGCTATCACTTCTGATTATGTGTCTTCAAAGCTCTTCACGTACCATGAGAAGCTACAAGACCCCACTTGAGCAACTCCTCCGTAGAAACAAAACCTGATTGCATAGTCAGCGACACGTTTTCAAGTCCATGGAGGCTGACATTGCTAACAATTTGGAATTCCAATAATAAACTCTTCCATGGCACTGGATTTGTTCCTTTGTGTGCTGAAGAGCATCAGACAATATGTAACCCTTGAGAGGTTGTTTCGGACTTGGGAAGCTTTTCAGCTACAAGGGCTGCCCTGACAAGAATGAGTTAACAAGATCAATGGAGGATGATTATTCATGGTTGGGCACTGCAGCTTCTGATTCTTGAAGATGTAGATCTGTGGGAGGACTTATTTCACATTTTGGATGGAACTCAACTTCGAAGGTGTGCCTGCAGTGTGCCAATGATCACTTGGCCTATTACATCTAAGCAATTTTATAATAAGAAAATTTTGTTACAGATGTGCTGAATATTATGGCATTTCAGTAGGAAATGAGGCGAGTGAAGGTGAGGAGAGACAGGGTGAGTGGTTAAGGCAGTGAGTAAAATAAACTGATGAGTAGCAAAAAGAGCAGGAAGTTGCTGAGATCGAAAAGAAACAAAATAATTGGAGACAAAATAGGAAGCTATTGAAAATGGTGGTTCTTCTTTATATTAATGTGAAGAAATTCATCGGAGAGCATATTTCTTGCCGAAAATTAGAACATGGGAGAATTCTGAACTATGCAAAGATCAAATAAGTCCCTCTTGGATAGATTCCAAGTCTTTGTTAGTTTTGTAGTCACCCTTAGGATAGACGTGTGTGATTCTTGTTTTGAATGCTGTTTTTTGTTATATAAAATCATGCATTTATTTCTCTTCTATCCATAGTCTCTTCTTCCCAATTTCAAACAAAATCCAGACTCAATTTGCCTCTTTAAAAGTATAAAAATTTCGGTGGGAGAAACTGGCTTTGCGCGACTACGATTTTTGATGTGTAAAGGGTTAGAATCTGCGTAAAAGTATTTATGGGGTTATTTGATTCTCGCCGATTCTCGAATAATTGAGTGAATGGTAGGTCTATCTACCGCGAGAATGTGAATTGAGTGGTGGAGCCGATCGCCGAATATTTGAAAGAGTTTAAAGAATTTGGGTAAGTGACTTTGAAGTCTATGCGTACTGCGAAGAATGTCACCGATTGTATAATCTGTTGTAAATATTAATTGTGTCACGATGTAATACTCATGTAATAGTCGCAATATAAGGTATTAAAAAGAGAGTATAAAATTCGTTTTATTTCACCTCTTAATCAATCAAAACTATACAGAATAGAGATGAAAAAAGAGCCTGAATTTTGCACATGCCAAACAACTTAGAACAAATTTCAGCAAAAGTTTTGATAGTAAACATCTACTTAAAGTTTGAATTTAGAAAGGAAAGAAACAATTTTGCTAGGCTCTCATGGCATTTTTTTCACCCTGAGCGCTTAGTTTACTTCTCGACTTCGATAATGCAGACATAATTCATTGCACTGGGGGTCCAATTTGGCTCCATAGGAACTACCGAAGGCTTTACATTATGACAGATTCTTCATATTTGACAGCACTGTGAGACTGACGGCTGTATCAAATGTGCTAGATGACGTCCCTCACAGGTAAGCTATTTTGTATACAAAGTGACTCAATAATTTGAACATTCTTCTTGGTAGAATCCTTTAAATTCCCTGCTTCTCTCTTCAATAATTTGCTCATTCTCCTCGTATTCATGGACTCAAAATCTTCCCAGTTGAAATGTTCTTCTTCCCTTATGTAGGAGGAGGTCACCAAATCCCCATGGTAGACATAGCTAGAATCTTTTGCCGCTCATGGAGCAAATCAACCATCATCACATCCCCAAAACGCGCCCTTTTCTTTCCAAAATCCATCAACGGAACCAACAATCCAGCCTCCCATCACCATCAAAACCCTCCATTTACCCGACGACATCGAGATACCAGACACGGACATGTCTGCTACACCCCGAACCGACACTTCCATGTAACTTCAGGGAGCCTCTCAAATCCACTCCTCCTCGATTCCAGACCAGACTGCATAGTCCACATATGTTTCATCATTGGTCTGCTGATGTCATTAGATATGAATATTCCAAGAATTGTGTTTAATGGCAATTGCTGCTTCTCCTTGTGTTCTGGAAAACGTAAGGAAGTATAAGCCTCTGAGAAGGTGAGCTCTGATTATGAGCCATTTGTTGTTCCTGGTCTTCCTGATAAAATTAGATTGACCAGCTCTCAGCTTCCGGTTTGTGCCAGACAACAGAAGCTGGGTCCGTTCTAAAATGTTTGCAAAACCGGAAGAAAAGGATTTTTGGGATTGTTGTTAACAGTTTTACGACTTGGAGCCAGCTTATGTGGAGTATTTTAAGCAAGATTTGGGTAATGACAAAAGCAGTTCGTCGGTCCAGTTTCTTTATGTAACAGAAACATTGAAGATAAAGCTGAAAGAGGCCAGAAGACCAGTATTGATGAAGGGAAAATTCTTAGCTTCCTTGACAGTAAAGAAACCAATTCAGTTCTTTACATTAGTTTCGGAAGCTTAGCTCGTTTGGCTCCTGAACAACTCCTGGAGATTGCATACGGGCTTGAAGCTTCAAATCACTCATTCATTTGGGTTGTAGGAAAGATATTTCAATCTCCTGGAACTAGAAAGGAGAATGGTATTGAAGAGAATTGGTTGCCAAGCGGATTTGAAGAGAGGATGAGAGAATCCAAGAGAGGTCTAATAATACGAGGATGGGCACCGCAGCTTTTGATACTAGAACACGCGGCAGTGGGGGGTTTTATGACTCACTGTGGCTGGAATTCAACGCTTGAAAGTGTGAGTGCCGGGGTGCCAATGGTATTACATGGCCCATAACAGCAGCAGTTTTCGAATGAGTTGATTAGTGATGTGTTGAAGATTGAGTGTGAAAGTTGGGGTGTGAACTGGGTGTCTTGGAGCACTGAGCCTAGATGCTGCTGTGTGGAGAGACAAGGTGGAGGTGGCCGTGAAAAGGCTGATGGGTACCGGAGAGGAGCTGGCGGAGATGGGGAGGAGAGCAGAGCTGGGTGAAAGCTAAGAATGCCGTTGAAGAAGGTGGGTCATCTTTTTATTGATGCGAGTGCTTTGCTTCAGGAGCTCAAGTCTCTGTCCAGAATTTGAATATGCGAAATAGTACTTATATTTAATGCGCTGAATAAGAAATGATTCGTCATTAGATGATTATGACAAACAATAGGATAAGAGGACATTTATATTATTTATACCATCGTAGAATAAAAAGTTATTAACTTTCTTTACTTGCAACAATGATCAAATCATCTTTTGATTTAGTGAAAGAGTTTTTACACTCAAGAGTAAGATTTTATAAAATATTGAAATTAATAATATTAAAAAAGACATCAAATTAAACAGTTGATGAATTGTTAACACACCTTTTAAATTTTAGAAGACAACCATTAAGATTAGGAGATTAGGAAAAATGTAATCATTAAAAAAAAATGAAGTTATTCCCTCCAAGTTCAAGAAGTGCTGTGCATATTTTTTATTAACAATAATTATACACCTTCCGTTAAGGTGATAATTTGAAACAAAATTAATACGGTTAGTAAAAGAAATTATATTTGTATCATTCGTTTAACAGTCGTGTTATATTTGAATCCTATCAAATTGTTTGTACCACATTAGTTATTCAAGTAGTGGTAATGGACTGTTAGGTTAACCATCACACCAATTCAAGACCTATATTAAACAAGTTAATGGCACATATTTAATATATTTGTATGTATTGGGATTAGGGGTATGACAATATAGGTATGATTACGTTTATTGATTCAATTCGATCAAAATTAAATTGGTTTGAGTTTGAAAAATTGATTCGTTAATAAATGGGTGAATTGATTCGATTACGCTTAATTAAGCATGAATTGAATCCGAGTTTGAAAATATTGATTCGTTTATTAGTTTAGTATTCGTTTAATAAGCGAATTACGTAAAAAATCGAATATGGTCGATTCGTTTTTAAATTCATTTATTATTCATTTAATTAAATTATTTTTTTATCATAAATTTATTTGAATTTTTTTTAATTTGAAGGTTAATATTGTAATTTAGATGACTGTATATTTAATGTTAGAGGGTTATTTGTATTTTGTCAGCATGATATTAAATTTATGGTTTTTTATCTTTTATTTTGCTTAATTTTATTTATTAATTATATTTTTGTAAATGAATCTTGATTCGATTCGTTATGGATTAAATAATATGATAAAATAAATAATAAACAATGGATTTGATTACGATTCCATGAATTAAACGAATCCAATGGCCCAATATTAAGTTTAATAAACGAATGAAATTTGAATCGAAAAATTGCAATTTGGATTTTACAGGTTCAGTTAACATTCATTTTTGGCAATTTAATTGGTATATGTTTATAATTGAAGTAAAATGAAGTAGAACTTGGCGTATAATTTTTTTTTCTCATTTAAGTTATAAAAATGCGATATTTAATTATTTTAGAGAATCCTCCCATTCTCGACCCGATTTAGAGTATCTTTAGAAACTTTTTATCACGCCTTCTTCTTAAATCTTAATCTTATAAATTGAACCCGGAGAGTAGTTTAATTGTTTCACAATTTGTACCCAGTGTTTAGGGAATGAAATAGGGTGACCAAGATAAAGGTGTTTGCTCATACATTATCGTGCTCTCCTCAAAGTAAAAGCGAGCAAATGGTTGAGGAATCGTCGACGAAGAATAATATGTAGCACATCACCCGTACGAAGTCAGGGAAGCACGTCATCCGAGGCCAATTTCCTGCGAAAACGTATAAAGCCATTCCGTATTCGCTAAGAGGTTGATTCGAGGAGACCGGTGGCAACGGTTAAGCGACAGCTACTCTCGGCAAGAAATCCGAAGGCCTGACCACCATGATATTCTGGAAATGGGAATCCACGTTCGAGAGGTGGGAGGATAGCGACGTGGGGCTGCGGAGAAAAGCAGGATTGAGCGCAGTAAAAGGTATGAAGTAAAAGGGTTAGCGTTTTGAGATTAGAGATGAAAAAGCCATAAGATCTGTGGTGTTAGAACGCTTCATATATGACTTGGCGTCGGAGGGTTTTCTTGGCCGGAAAACCTGTCACTTGTCTGTGTCTTGAGGGAACCTCTGGAGAAAGAAGCGCCTACGAGGAGACCTCACAGTGGTGGGAGGATTGATCCCGAGGCGAGAGTGGTCAGTAGAGCGAGGACAATGAATCTCGCATCAACATTTTAGGCGCCGTCTGTGGGAGTGATCAAACTTCATTGATAGCGAAGAGGTGAAGCAAGTGAAAAGCAAAATGGAGGCGGGAGGAAGTAGTCACTGAGGGTGATATGAGCTTAACGATTCCGTGACTCAGGAGATAGTGATGAAAAGCAGGGAAATATTCAGCCGGATGGAGCGGATGGAAGCGGAATGGGAACCACAGCGTCATCCTGCATGAGGTTCTGGAGTGAACGAAGGGTAACCCGGGGAGGAAAGGATGAGGGAAGTTGGGGAGTGGCTCGAGGACCGATAATGCGAGGAGAAGTCAAACCAGGGAGACTTGGTGGTGAGAGAAGTGCTTGATACCTCTGCGGGGAGAATTCCGTAGAGAGGAAGAGCAATCCCCCGCTGATTTTTAGAGGAAAAGCGACGGCGGGGTGCAAATCTTGAGAGAAGCGGAGTTGAGGCAACACTTGATGTAGAAACAAGAAGCGGGATCAAGAAAGCTGCGGCCGCGTGACCACAGCGCCTGCGGTACAGAGGAGGAAGAAATGGCGAGACTAAGCGCGAGATAATTGGCGACATAAAGAAGGAGCGAGCTCACGGATTTGCGAAGATAATCTTTGGAGGAGAATCACCTTCGCAGAAGATCATGAAAGCGATTCCGAGATTTCCGCCTCTGGACATAGGTATTCGGACGAACGGATCTGGACAAGCGTTCAACGACATAAGGATTATCTCGATCGGTGAGTGTTCCACTATCCGCGAGACATA
Source organism: Citrus cavaleriei (assembly GCA_030448925.1). Lineage (NCBI taxonomy): Eukaryota > Viridiplantae > Streptophyta > Magnoliopsida > Sapindales > Rutaceae > Citrus > Citrus cavaleriei. The sequence continues at coordinate 27,037 of JAUJEN010000572.1, forward strand.
CGCGAGAGTTACGAAACTTCCTCGGGGCATTAAAACCTTGACAGGATATGCGAGGAGTTTGCAGCGATTTAGGGGCGAAGATGACATGATGGAGGTGAAAAGGGAAGCGAAACCCTTGAGAATTCATCAAGAGGTTTCATCGTCTTGTCGCCGATTTGGGGAGCCTTGACCGTCCTCGAGCCTTAAGGGGATTGAAAGAGGGAGTGAAGATAGGAAGGCTGTGGTACAACTTGAGAAGCCCGGCTATTGACGTATCTGACACTGGCTAAAAGACATAGAGATTGAGGAAGAAAAGCGGATTAAAGACGACCGGTGGAGAATTTGGAAAAAAGAAAGAAGAGGCATTCGGAAATGGGCGATCGGGAGGATGGACCTCAAGTACCTCGTGTAGTGGGGAGGTCGGATAACTCAGACCAAATCGTGAGAACCACAGATATCGTATGACGAAGCGCACCCTCGTTCCCTTTAGGGAGCCTTGGAAAGGCATGATTCGGCATATGGTGAGTCTTCATCAACTCCGTAGTAGAGGAGACGAAATCGCCATCGCCGCCTCGGCGAGCAGACAAATAGAAAAGGCACGTTGACCGATTGACGAACAGGGGTATGGGCGATACACTCCTTGAAGATGTCTACGGAAGTATCTGAGGTATAAGGACCGATGATTCGTACTCCCTGCCCCGATAACAAAGTTACGGCGGGAAGGATGGGGACGCCATTGTAAGTTCCATGGCACTTATGTGGCCACCGCTACCGCAATGCAAGATCTCAAGACCAGGTTGAAGATTTGGTGAAATCGGTGCACGGAGCGGTTTAATAGATGGGACTTTCCGATGGTGGCCTCGACATGTGAAGGGAGGCGAGTGAAATTTGAGGCCTGCAAGCGGCTACTGATAGGGTGATTCTTTGGGGCCCGACATTGGCTGGAGATTCCAACAGATCTAGGAAGAACTATGCTAGATCTGCATGACTAGTAAAGAGGTATTCTTGACACCCATTGAAGCAGCGAAAGGGTCGAGGCAAGTGCCAATCATGTGGGCGGATGAAGATGAGGAAGGAATTCTATACCCCTTTGAGGATGCTAGTCTATCAAGGCTCTGCTAAGCAAGTGTGACCGGATCTTGGTTGATCTGAGGGAGTTGATTGATGTGTTATTTAAGTCAACCTTGGAGGAGATGAATAGCGAGGGAAGTTGGAATACGCAATACCTCCTGAAGGGTTTGGAGGAAGGTGGTCTCCAGAGGCGTGGTCATGCTTTTATCGATTGGGAGCTCACGGAAAAGGACAATAATCTTGGACTTTGTGGTAGTGGATGAGAAGGTCCTTATCGGATGATCCTAGTGACCATTTGAGGATGAGCAAACGGTCTTTGTCGACCATTATCGGCTCACGGGTGAATGAGGTAGTTGGGTGCTGAGGAGACGAGAGAATCGCATTGTTACTCCTCGTGACAAAGCAATGCAGATAACATACCTTGGTACGAGTGGAGCCGAAATGGCGGTAGTTGGACCCGGAGCTTAAATTTGTTCGCAGACTGACCAGGTGAAAGCATCCATGGAACGCAGCCTCGAAAAATACTTCGAAGACTTGTTCACATTTGACAGCTATTTCTGCTCATGTTCATTATCGTTTATCTTTTACGCTTTATGTCCAAACAATTTTATGTAAGTCGAATCCTGCCATTAATGGAACGTCGAGGAATTTCATTAAGCTGAAGCTGTGAAAATTTTCTAAAAAAGGCTACGCAAAGTCTCAAAGCTGCATTTTATGGCGAGGCGAAGCGCGATGCCGATCACCGAGAAGCGGAATCCCAATCCTTGAAGAATCAAAGCAAAGGCTCATCAAAGTCTCAAAGCTTTTATGGCGAAGGATGCCTTCGACCGAGAAAGCGCGAATCCCAATCGAAGAATCAAAGGCTCTCAAAGTCTGCTTTTATGGCGGAGCAAGCCAAGCGTGCCAGGATCTGCTCGACCACGAGAAGGCGAGCAGAATCCCAATCCTTGAAGATCCGAAGGCCTGCAAAGGCTCGTCAAAGTCTCGCTTTTTATGGCGAGGCAAAAGCGTGCAGGATCTACGACCACGAGGCGGCGAATCCCAATCCTTGAAGAATCAAAGGCATGCAAAGGCTCATCAAAGTCTCAAAGCCTGTTTTATGGCGAGACAGAAGCCAAGCGTGCCAGGATCTGCTCGACCACGAGAAGGCGAGCAGAATCCCAATCCTTGAAGAATCAAAGGCATGCAAAGGCTCATCAAAGTCTCAAAGCCTGTTTTATGGCGAGACAGAAGCCAAGCGTGCCAGGATCTGCTCGACCACGAGAAGGCGAGCAGAATCCCAATCCTTGAAGAATCAAAGGCATGCAAAGGCTCAGCAAGTCTCAAAGCCTGTTTTATGGCGAGGCGAAAAGCGTGCGGGATCTGCCGATCACGAGGCGAAATCCCAATCTTGAAGAACGAAGGCATGCAAAGGCTCATCAAAGTCTCAAAGCTTTGTTTATGGTGAGGCCAAGCGTGATGGGGAAACGGCGAATCCCAATCTGAAGAATCAAAGGCATGAAAGGCTCATCAAAGTCTCAAAGCACATTTTATGGCGAGGCGAAGCCAAGCGTGCTGCTGACCACGCGAAAGGCGGCAGAATCGATTCTTGAAGAACCAAAGGCATCTGAGCTCATCAAAGTCTCAAAGCCTGTTTTATGGCGAGACAGAAGCCAAGCAGGGATCTGCTCGACCACGAAAGCGAGAATCCAAAGCGATTGAAGAATTTTCTTAGTCATGCAAAGGCTCACCAAGTCTGCTTTATGGCGAGACCGAAGCCAGCGTGCTAGGATCTTTCGACCGGCGAAGCGAGACTCAAACGTTAAGAATTCTAAGGCAAGGCTACTGAAAGTCTCATTTATGGGCGAGACCAAGCGTGCTAGGATCTGCTCGACCAAGCGAAGGCGAGCAGACTCCCAAACGTTGTAAGAATTCCTAAGGCATGCAAAGGCTCACCAAAGTCTCAAAGCCTGTTTATGGCGAGACCAGAAGCCAAGCGTGCTAGGATCTGCTCGACCAAGCGAAGGCGAGCAGACTCCCAAACGTTGTAAAAATTCCTAAGGCATGCAAAGGCTCACCAAAGTTTCAAAGCCTGTTTATGGCGAGACAGAAAGCCAAGCATACCAGGATCTGCTCAACCAAGCGAAGACGAGCAGACCACTAAAGTTTCCAGTCTTGATTCGTTTCACTCTCAACACTGGGGGGGGTGTTTAGGGAATGAAATAGGGTGACCAAGATAAAGGTGTTTGCTCATACATTATCGTGCTCTCCTCAAAGTAAAAGCGAGCAAATGGTTGAGCAGATCATCTCGACCAGAATAATATGTGGTGACCTCGAGCACATCACCTCGACCAGGAAGTCACCAGGAAGCACGTCATCCGCGAGGCCAATTTCCTGCAAGAAGCATAAAGCCATTCCTGCTGTATTCTTGCTAAGGGTTGATTCGAGGAGACCCGGTCAACGACAGTTGGCGAGCGCTCTCGACCGAGAATCCACGAACCACCCATGACTACGAAATGGGAATCCACGTTCGAGAGGTGGGAGGATAGCAGACGTGAGTTGCGGGCTGGATTGAGGAAGCCTATAAAAAGGTAGCCAACGAAGGTAAAAGGGTTAGCATTTTTGAGATTAGAAGAGAGCTAACGAAAAAAGCCATAAGATCTGTGGCGTTCCCGAACCCATATCGACTTGGCGTCGGAGGGTTTGGCCGAAAAACAACCGACGTACTCTGACTTGTCTGTGTGCGCAGGAACCTCTGGAGAAGAAGCCTTACGAGGAGACCTCCTGGTCGTGGTGAAGTTGATCGAGCAGAGAGCCTGGTCGTAGAACGAGGACAACCAGAATCTCGCATCAACACCCAGAAAGAAGAAATCATCAAAAGCCTTCTCCAATTGTAATGGTGTTCAAATCCTCACATCGTTCCTTTTCTGTCGCTTCAAAAGCAGGTTATAGATGTAATTTCTGGTGTTCATTCGGTCGCCCTCCAAATCCCAAAACTGACCTCTCATCTCACCATTTCAAAGACGGAACCTCATTTGCGAAATTCCTGAATGATAGACATAAATCAGGTAATATCACTTCAAATGAAGCTGTTTATTTCTTTGATTGCATGATCAAAATGAAGCCCTCTCCTGGTATGACTTCCTTTACTATTTTGTTGACTGTGCTTGCTAAGAATAAGCAATATGATACTGTTGTTTCTCTTTTCAAGAGACTAAATTCAAATGGGTTGTTTCCGGATCTCTTTGTTTTGAATTTATTAATTAATTGCCTTTGCAAGATGGGTATAACAAGCGGTGCTTTTGTAGTTTTGGGGAGGATCCTTAGGAGTTGTTTTACTCCTAATACGGTGACTTTTAATTTTTTGATTAATGGTTTGTGTGCGGAGGGTAGAATTATGGAGGCCGCCAGGTTGTTTAAGAAACTCAATGTGTTTGCTTGTGACCCAAATGTGGTTACATTTAATACTTTGATCAATGGGCTGTGTCGGACACGCAACACTCTTGTTGCTCTCAAGTTATTTGAAGAAATGGTTAATGAATTTAGTGCTATTTGTAAGCCTGATGTTGTTACTTATAATAGTATTATTGATGGTCTTTGTAAGGATGGGTTTGTAGACAAGGCAAAGGAATTGCTTCTGCAAATGAAGGACAGGAATATTAATCCCAATGTTATCACTTATAACTCTCTGATTTGCGGTTTTTGTTGTGTTGACGATTGGAAGGAGGCTAAATGCTTATTCATTGAGATGATGGATAATGGTGTGCAGCCTGATGTGGTGACATTTAATGCAATGATTAATTATAATTGCAAGGACGGGAAGATGGACAAAGTGAATAGATTGTTAGAATTGATGATTCAGAGAGGAGTGAATCCAGATACGGTTACTTATAACTCATTGATGGATGGCTTTTGCTTAGTGGGTAGAATTAGTCGTGCAAGGGAACTGTTTGTTTCTATGGTCAGTAAGGGATGTAGACATGATGTTTATAGTTACAATATTTTAATAAATGCGTACTGTAAGGATCAAAAAGTGGAGGATGCTGTATGTCTCTATAGGGAAATGCTTTTAGAACGAATTAGGCCAAGCGTTATCACATATAACACCTTGTTGAGTGGCCTTTTTCAAGTAGGCAATCTAGGAGATGCATTGAAATTGATTGACGAGATGCAACTTAGGGCCCGTTTGGGATTGCTTTTAGGAGACCTAAAAGTGATTTTGAAAATCTAAAAGTTAGTTTTAGTGTTTGGTAAAAAAAAATTAAAATCACTTTTATCAAAATCAGCTTCTCCTACAGCTGATTTTGAAAAGCAGGGAAGGAGTAGCTTTTAGATTTTGATTTTAAAAATCAATTTTATCATTTAATACAATTCCATAAATATCCTTAAAATTATTACTTAAATCCAAAATTATCCTTATTCAAATTGGAAACAAAATAATTTATAAAAAAATTGTATTATAATTCATAAATATAAATTTATTGATATCAATTTATTGGTCGAATTATTGTTAAATTTATTTCACTATATTATTAATTTAATTATCAATTGCTTTAAGATAAAAAATATATATTATAAATTTATTTTTAGTAAAAATTATTATAATACACAATTAAAAATATTATATGTACATATTTTTATATATATAAGTAAATTTTATCTTATATTATGGATATTTTAGTCATTTATTTTTCTCAATTTAATAAAGAAATTCTACCAAGCTCATAACCGCTTAAAACTCACGATTTGAAACAAAATTTACCAAACACTTAATTGATTCTTCTTGGATTATTTCTACGTTAAAGACAGCTAATTATTTTAAAAGCCAAAGATTCCCAAATGATGTTGTACCCGATTCATTTACATTTGCTACTTATATTGATGGTCTCTGCAAGAATGGTTTTGTCTTGGAGGCAGTGCAAGTATTTCAGGCCATCAGAAACTGCAAGTGTGAACTTAGAATTGAAACCTACAACTGCCTTATTAATGGGTTATGTAAAATGGGCAGACTCAAGACTGCTTGTAAACTTTTTCACAGATTGCAACACAAAGGCCCAATACCAGATGTCGTAACATGTAGTACCATGATCCACTGGCTTTGCAAAGAAGGGCAGACGGATAAGGCAAATGATTTATTGTTAGATATGGAGGCAAAGAATTGTGTGCCCAGTGAAGTAACGTTTTGTACACTTCTTCGTGGTTTCGTCCAAAATAATAAGAAATCAAAAGTAGTTGTACTTCTTCACAAAATGGCAGCAGAGAAACTTGTAGTATCAGATGTATCTCTATCTTCCAAAGTGGTAGACTTACTTTCAAAAGATAAAAAGTATCGTGAATGGTTGAACCAGTTCCGTCATCTCCTGTTTTAGAGCCAAAAGTAAGTTGATGTGGTTAATGTTAAGAAATTAGAATGTGTTGGTTACTGTTAAGATATTAGAATATGCTTTAACTGCGTGATGTATAACAGCCGAGCAGTTTTCGGATGAGAAGTTGATAACTGAGGTGTTTGAAGATTGGTGTGAAAGTGGGAAATGTGAATTTGGGTCTCTCTGGAGCACTGAACCTACTTGCTGCCGAGGTTGAGGCTGATGATTGGTGATGAGGAGGACAAGGAGGAGAGCCAGAGAGCTTTGTGAGGAGGCTAAGAGAGCTGTTGAAAAACGTGGGTTGTAGTAACAAACATAATGAATGTCCTTAATGTTTGAATTAGTGACAAACTCGCCTAAAAAATCTACCTTATCAACATTTTAGAAAAATCAAATTAAAAGAGAATGTACTAAATTTGCAATCAGTTTCTCTCAAGAGTTCCAGAAGAAACAGCTCAATTTTCCCTTCTGTAATTGTGACAATTGTCGGCCTAGGCTGCTCATGTGTATTCTGATTCATGACCCTAACAAAAACTACAACGTATGAGCTTGCGTAGCAATGTAATCATGTTCTTGTCTCTATGAACTATGAAGAGACATCGACAAAGCCAGTTTCTTTTTAATTTTCATTTGTCCTTTTCAACTTGCCACGATGGAAATTTCGAGGAAAACTTCTGAGCTTTCTTTCTGTGCTTTATCAATAAATTAAATAAAAATAATAACAGGGTAGTGTGTTTTTCCTGCACGGTACAGATCATCATCTAAGTTCTTTTAAAACGTCCATTTCAGATTTTCATCCAAAACTATTTCATTTCGTTATTGTCAATACATAAAATCTGGACTAATATTACAGCCAAGATTGTTGCACCCAAGGAAGGAAACAAAAATATTGACAAAGGGGGTTAAGTTTCTTTCTTTTAATTACTGTGAAAGAAGCTGACGCACAATCAAAGGTGGGTCACAGCTAGAAAGACGCGTGTGAATTGAAGACCATTGATCGTCTTCTTCTTCTTAGAATATTCCCAAGTCTTCGTCAGTTCTTGGTCTTCAATTATTGTGGTTTATATATTTTACGGCTTTCGTGAGTCCACACATACATAGATGGTCATCGAAACACAGAAAAATAACAAAGTTGCATTCACTAATAATTCTAGTCTATCATCGTATTTGATTCGGAAGTTGAATATGGGCAGTGAAATCCCTCAGCTTCACGTTTTTTTCTTTCCATTCATGGCTCACGGCCACATGATTCCAATTGTGGACATGGCGAAGTTGTTTGCAACTCGTGGGGTGAAAGCAAGTGTCATCACAACTCCAGCCAATGCTCCTTACGTCTCCAAATCAGTAGAAAGAGCCAATAAATCGGGCATCGAAATGGATGTGAAGACCATCAAGTTCCCTTCTGTGGAGGCCGGTTTGCCAGAGGGATGTGAAAATCTTGACGCAATCACTAATGAAGTGAACAAGGGATTGATTGTCAAGTTTTTCGGGGCCACAATGAAGCTCCAAGGACCTCTTGAGCAGCTCTTGCAAGAACATAAACCAGATTGTTTGGTGGCTGATACGTTCTTTCCTTGGGCTACTGATGCTGCTGCCAAGTTTGGGATTCCCAGGTTGGTGTTTCATGGTACTAGTTTCTTTTCTTTGTGTGCATCAAATTGCCTGGCGCTATATGAGCCACACAAGAAAGTTTCATCGGATTCAGAGCCATTTGCGATGCCTCATTTTCCTGGTGAGATCAAGCTGACGAGAAACCAATTGCCAGATTTTGTAAAACAGGATATGGGAGATAATGACTTCAGCAGGTTGTTGAAAGCAATCGATGGCTCAGACTTAAGGAGCTATGGTGTTGCCGTGAACAGCTTTTATGAGCTGGAGCCTGCTTATGCTGATCATTACAGGAAGGCTTTGGGAAGGAGGGCATGGCATATTGGCCCTGTTTCGTTATGCAATAGGAATTTTGAAGATAAAGCTTTGAGGGGAAAGCAAGCCTCTATTGATGAACTGGAGTGCTTGAAGTGGTTGAATTCAAAGCAACCCTATTCTGTTGTTTACGTTTGCTTTGGAAGCCTGGCCAACTTTACTTCTGCTCAGCTAATGGAGATTGCAACGGGCCTGGAAGCTTCAGGGAGAAATTTCATTTGGGTTGTGAGCAAAAACAAGAATGATGGCGGTGAAGGAGGAAATGAAGATTGGTTGCCTGAAGGATTTGAGAAGAGAATGGAGGGAAAAGGGCTAATCATTAGAGGATGGGCGCCACAGGTTTTGATACTTGATCACGAAGCTGTTGGAGGATTTGTGACCCATTGCGGATGGAATTCAACTCTTGAAGCGGTGGCTGCTGGGGTACCTCTGGTGACATGGCCCGTCGCCGCGGAGCAATTTTACAATGAAAAGATGGTGAATGAAATTCTCAAGATTGGCGTTGGTGTTGGAATCCAGAAATGGTGCAGAATTGTGGGGGATTTTGTGAAGAGAGAGACAATAGAAAAGGCCGTGAATGAGATAATGGTGGGCGATAGGGCAGAAGAAATGAGAAGCAGAGCCAAGGCTTTGGGGAAGATGGCAAAAAGAGCTGTTGAAAATGGCGGTTCATCGTACTCTGATTTGAGTGCTCTTATTGAGGAGTTGCGTTTAAGTCGCCATCAAAGCAGCTAAACTTACACAAAGCTAGATATATCATAATAGCATGTTTGATTGTCTTTGTTCTTGATCCTGTCGTATTGGGGTGATTCCCAATTGGTTGGTTGGATTGAGCCTTGAACAGCTTGTTAGCATTTGATTTGTTGGCGACTTTTGCAACAGAAGGAGAAAATCACGACTTGGCGAAGTCATCTGGTTGGTGACTACAAAGTATGAATCTTTCGACTGGATATATGTATGTATATGAATATATTTTCATACGTCCAGTTATGGATGAATTTTGATGTCAAATACTCTTCCCACAAGTTTGGTGAAAGAATTTTCAACCATTTTTATTTGGCTTCCTGCTTAAAATTTTGAGAGTGGTGGAAAAATCAGTTTGGTTTTTCCCTACCTCTTTTAACTTTTTTCAACAATAGGCGATTGATGGCCAACCGATCCAATTACAGGTTTTTTGAAAAAAAAAAAATCAACATATGAAATAATATTTAACTTATTTGCTCATGATAAATCTTTCTGTCAATTAACAGGAATACCATGGATAATTCTGATGTGATAAGTTTCGTTCTAAGCAATTATGAATTTGTCTCATTGATACCTGAACGCGAACATGGTAGTTATTAATTGTGTCTCATATCGTATCGGAGTGGCTCACGTTGGTGCAATTCTGGAGAGTCTGCTCATATCCGTTTGTGTGAAATTGCAAATGAAGAAGGATTAAGACGTTGTTTGTTTTGGGCTCTGGCGCCTACTGTGGTTCGGGCCTTTCAAATTTCACAAAGTTTTTCTTGTCGTTTGTTTAGTAAAAGCTTAAACATCTTATCGTATGTAGGTTCTAGAACCAGATGTCATGTCATTATAAAGTAGACGACATATCGTCCAAGAATTGGGCCGACGCGTCTTTCATGAAAGTCGTTTACTTATTAAAGCCTGTAAACGTCAGATCGGATACGTATTTAGAAAGAGGATGGCCTGTTGTTCACCGCAGAGCAGAGACGCATCCAAGTAGCCTGCAGTGCAAGAATGAACGCCCATTGCATGGATTGATTCATCATTCAATCTCGAAGCGAAGCTAAAATAGACACTGCTCGGTCGCGATGTGGAAATGTAAAAAGGTTCATAATTAAGAAAAATTAAGTTTTTGAACAATGAAATATTATTTGATAGTCTGAATCAACAAAATTAGATTTTTAAAATTTTTTTATACTAATTTTAAAATTTAAAATAGGTAAATTTGAAATATTATTTTACAATATAATTCTTCTAATTTAATGAAGAAAATATAATAAATGGCACCTAAATCTAATATTTAAAAATTAAAAAAAAATCTTAAAAGTTATAGGAAAAATAAGAAAATAACTAAAAATAGGAAAGCGAGCAAAAACGAAACAAAATTTTTGGCTCGGCCATGGAGCTAAGCAGTTCTTGGCTTGATTTACCTCATCGCAAGCTTTGAGATAATATATTATATGCATAGGACATTTGTAGTCCAAATTATGCCATCTAAAAGATACCGTGCTCATCCTACGCCAACCAACCTACATCACTTGTTGGAACCAAATTCCTAAAGCCTTGTATATTTCATTGTTGATAGTATATGGCAGCAAGAATTAGTTTCTAGTTCAGCTTCAACGCTTTTGCAAAACCTTATCATCAACATGACCCTATACTATTACATATGGCGACACATTTGCTAGTTGAACTTGAACTAGTCATGAAGCTATTGGAGGATTTGTGACACACTGTCATTGGAATTAATCTAGGTCGGGGCGTTATAATAAAAAAAAATATATAATTAAAGTGGTTCGGCGTTCAGACTACATCCACGGGTAGAAAAAATAAATCTTTTATTAAGATCGCAATTACAATTCAACTCTCTCTCTCTTTACTACTTTTTCAGTGCTCGTCCCCCAAGAGAGGCCTTTGATTTTATAGCCTTTTATAGATAAAGTACATTTCTTATTTTAACTCTTCCTAATTATCCTCTATTCTCTAGGATTTGAATTACAAAATATTTTTTTAATCTTTTTATTGGTCGTATCTGTGTCAAACTTTATTTAATTTACTTCTGGACCAAATAATATCTTTCCATTGTTAACTTTTATTTACTAAACTTAATCCAACAATAGTTTCTTTATTTAGACTTGGCTTTTCTGTGTGGTCCATAATCCAAAATCAGGTTAATGGTCCCATGGGTCACGACTTATTTTGTTATTGTTATCCCTAGGGGCATGGTTCCTGCTCCTACTCCCTAAGGAGTATGGTTCCTACTCTTGCCTCCTGGGAAGCATGGTTTCTGCTCCTTGGGGAGCATGATTCCTGCTCCCTGTTGCTCCCCACTCTTGGGGATGTGGCTTCTGCTCCCCACTCTGGGGGTTTTTGCTCCTTGGAGAGCATTTTTTTTTCAATTTCTCTGCACGTTTTTATTGATTTTTTATATTTTCTACAACAGCTACTCCCTATCTCTTAGTTTCTCGTTCCACCAGAACCAGAAGCATAAAAGCTCAATTTGTTTTTCTCTCTATTCATTTCTATATAAACCACCCTTTGCACCATTCGCCCACCTCGTGGAGCTCAGGGCTTTGGCTTTCAATTTCCTTGGTGAGTGTCTTTTCTTTTCTTTTCCCTCCTTTTTTAGTTATGGCTCCTAGAGACAATGTTGCCCGGAAGAAGAAGAGAATAGACAAATATCCAGCTTCAAAAATTAGTAAGAAACTTAGGGATAAGCTAATCTTTGAAGCTGTAGAATCATCCTCCTAGGCAATCGCAACTGCTCAAGGATTGCACTAGATACTCAAACTATGCCAATTGTGACATGTGGATTCTGATTCGTGACCCTGACAAAAAACAACGTATGAGCTTACGTAACAACGTAATCATGTTCTTGTCTCTATGAACTACGAAGAGACATCGACGAAGCCAGTTTTTTTTTTTTTAATTTTCATTTGTCCTTTTCAACTTGGCACGATGGAAACTTCAAGGAAAACTTTTAAGCTTTCTTTCTGTGCTTTATCAATAAATTAAATAAAAATAACAATATGGTAGTGTGTTTTTTTATTCACAGCACAGATCATTATCTAAATTCTTTTAAAACATCCATTCTTTATTGTCAATACATAAAACTTTGACTAATATGAGAACCAAGACTGTTGCGGCCAAGGGAAGAAACAAAAAATTTGACAGAGGGGTTAAGTTTCTTTCTTTTAATTACTGTGAAAGAAGCTGACGCACAAAGCAAGGTGGTGACGGCAAGAAAGACGCGTGTGAATCGAAGACCATTAATCCTCTTCTTAGAATATTCCCAAGTCTTCATCATTTCTTGATCTCCAATTCTTGTGTTCTATATATTTTACGGCTTTCTTGAGTCCACACACACATAGTTGGTTATCGAAACACAGAAAAATAACAAAGTTGCATTCATTAATAATTCTAGTCTATCGTTGTATTTGATTCGGAAGTTGAATATGGGCAGTAAAGTCCCTCAGCTTCACGTTTTTTTCTTTCCATTCATGGCTCACGGCCACATGATTCCAATTGTGGACATGGCGAAGTTGTTTGCAACTCGTGGGGTGAAAGCAAGTGTCATTACAACTCCAGCCAATGGCCTTACGTCTCCAAATCAGTAGAAAGAGCCAATGAATTGGGCATCGAATTGGATGTGAAGACCATCAAGTTCCCTTCTGTGGAGGCCGGTTTGCCAGAGGGATGTGAAAATCTGGACGCAATCACTAATGAAGTGAACAAGGAATTGATTTTCAAGTTTGTCGGGGCCACAACGAAGCTCCAAGAACCTCTTGAGCAGCTCTTGCGAGATCATAAACCAGATTGTTTGGTAGCCGATATATTCTTCCCTTGGGCCACTGACGCTGCTGCCAAGTTTGGTATTCCCAGGCTGGTGTTTCACGGCACTAGTTTCTTTTCTTTGTGTGCATCAAATTGCCTGGCGCTATATGAGCCACACAAGAACGTTTCATCGGATTCAGAGCCATTTGTGATGCCTCATTTTCCTGGTGAGATCAAGCTGACGAGAAACCAATTGCCAGATTTTGTAAAACAGGATATGGGAGATAATGACTTCAGCAGGTTGTTGAAAGCAATCGATGACTCAGACTTAAGGAGCTATGGTGTTGCAGTGAACAGCTTTTATGAGCTGGAGCCTGCTTATGCTGATCATTACAGGAAGGCTTTGGGAAGGAGGGCATGGCATATTGGCCCTGTTTCGTTATGCAATAGGAATTTTGAAGATAAAGCTTTGTGGGGAAAGCAAGCCTCTATTGATGAACAAGAGTGCTTGCGGTGGCTGAATTCAAAGCAACCCAATTCTGTTGTTTACATATGCTTCGGAAGCATTGCCAACTTTACTTCCGCTCAGCTAATGGAGATTGCAACGGGCCTTGAAGCTTCGAGGAGAAATTTCATTTGGGTTGTGAGGAGAAACAAGAATGATGGCGGTGAAGAAGAAAAGGAAGCTTGGTTGCCCAAAGGATTTGAGAAGAGAATGAAGGGAAAAGGGCTAATCATTAGAGGATGGGCGCCACAGGTTTTGATACTTGATCATGAAGCTGTTGGAGGATTTGTAACCCATTGCGGATGGAATTCAACTATTGAAGCGGTGACTGCTGGGGTACCTCTGGTGACATGGCCCGTCTCTGCGGAGCAATTTTACAATGAAAAGATGGTGAATGAAGTTCTGAAGATTGGCGTTGGTGTTGGAATCCAGAAATGGTGTAGAATTGTGGGGGCTTTTGTGAAGAGAGAGAAAATAGAAAAGGCAGTGAATGAGATAATGGTGGGTGATAGGGCAGAAGAAATGAGGAGCAGAGCCAAGGCTTTGGGGAAGATGGCAAAAAGGGCTGTTGAACATGGAGGTTCATCGTACTGTGATTTGAGTGCTCTTATTGAGGAGTTGGGTTTAAGTCGCCATCAAAGCAGCTAAACTCACACAAAGCTAGATGTATCGTAATAGCATGTTTGTTTGTCTTTGTTCTTGATTCTGTCGTATTGGGGTGATTCCCAATTGGCTGGTTGGATTGAGCCTTGAACAGCAGCTAGCATTTGGTTTGTTGGCGACGTTTGCAACAAAAGGAGAAAATCAGGAATTGGCGGAAATAATTTTCAACCATTTTTATTTAATTTCAATTAAATTTATTTGGCTTCCCACTTAAAATTTTGAGAGCGGTAGAAAAATCAATTTGGGTTTTCCCCTCGTTCTACCTTGTTTCAACAATAGGCGATTGATGACCAATCAATCCAATTACAGTTTAAAAAAAATATATAAAATAAGATTTAACTTATTTGCTCATGATAAATCTTTCTGTTAATTAACAAGAATTTTAGTGTTGGAGAAAGTATATATCAATTATAATTAAGAATTATAAAATGCATTGGTAGTTAATTCTAAATGAGAAGAATGATTTGTTCATATTCACTAAGTAATAATTGATAAGAATATTTTTACAGTTAATTCAATTGACTTATTTCTATGGAACAGGAATTTTGAAGAGAAAATATTCAAGTTTGTCTTTAATGAATATAAAGAGGTCGGGTCTCCAGGAATACCAAGGGTAATTCTGATGCGATAAGTTTTGTTTTGGGCAATTATGAATTTGTCTCATTGATATGTGAATGCGAACATGGTAGTTATAAATTTTGTCTCATATCGTATAGGAATTGCTCACGTTGGTGCAATTCTGGAGAGTCTGGTCGTATCTTTTTGTGTGAAATTGCAACTGAAGAAGAAGGATTAAGACGTTTGTTTTGGGCTCCGGCGCCAACTGTGGTTCAGGCCGTTCAAATTTCACAAAGTTTTTCTTGTCGTTTGAGAGCTGGCTTGTCTGTGGTGACAGGGCCTGTCTCAGTCTCTGCTGAGCAATTTTAAAACGACAAGTTGGTGACTCAGCGTTTTAAGATTGGTGTGCTTTTGGAGTTGAGAGATTGAGGCACCTCTAACTCCAAGGTCTTTTTCAATGCTAAAGGTAAACACTGGATAACCTTTTGAAAGAAAATAGCACTAATAACAGGACGACTTTTAGCCATTCTTGATTGTCGTTAATTGAAATCGTCAAACTTCAGCGGTCCCATAATATATAATATAGCAATACAGTCACTCGGATTCGAGACTAGCGTGGAATGTGCGGGAACGGTAAATTCGGTGAATATTCTTTTTCACATTATTGTGAATTTGTTGTGGTACTTTCAGCGTTTTGGTTTGTCAATAAAGTTTCATGCTTTGAACTTAGTTCCCTGTACGTAAGCGAGTGTTTATTTTTCACTGATTTTGTACATATAATGAACAGACGGGCATAAACTGAGATATCATATATTTTCAACTTTAATCAATAATAACCATTGTCTTGGTCTCTGCACTCTCTATCGCAAGCGGGCATGGCCAGTGGGATCTGTCAGCTTCACATTTTCTTCTTTCCATTCCTGGCTCATGGCCATATGATTCCAACTGTGGACATGGCAAAGTTGTTTACAACTCGTGGGGTGAAAGCAAGTGTCATCACAACTCCAGCCAATGCGCCTCACTTATCAAGATCAATTCAAAAAGCCAGTGAATTGGGCATCGAATTGGATGTGAAGATCATCAAGTTCCCTTCTGCGGAGGCCGGTTTGCCAGAGGGATGGGAAAATCTTGACGCAATCACTAATGAAGTGAACAGGGAATTGATTGTCAAGTTTTACATGGCCACAACGAAGCTCCAAAAACCACTTGAGCAGCTCTTGCAAGAACATAAACCAGATTGTTTGGTGGCTGATATGTTCTTTCCTTGGGCCACTGATGCTGCTGCCAAGTTTGGGATTCCCAGGTTGGTGTTTCATGGTACTAGTTTCTTTTCGTTGTGTGCAATAAAATGCCTGGCCCTATATGAGCCACACAAGAACGTTTCATCAGATTCAGAGCCATTTGTGATGCCTAATCTTCCTGGTGAGATCAAGCTGACGAGAAACCAATTGCCAGATCCTGCAAAACAGGATATGGGAGATAATGACTTCAGCAGGTTCATGAAAGCATCTGATGACTCAGACTTAAGGAGCTACGGTGTTGTTGTAAACAGCTTTTATGAGCTTGAGCATGCTTATGCTGATCATTACAGGAAGGCTTTGGGAAGGAGGGCATGGCATATCGGCCCTGTTTCCTTATGCAATAGGAATTTTGAAGATAAAGCTTTGAGGGGAAAGCAAGCCTCAGTTGATGAACAGGAGTGCTTGAAGTGGCTGAATTCAAAGCAACCCAACTCTGTCGTTTACATATGCTTTGGCAGTGTTGCCAACTTTACCTCTGCTCAGCTAATGGAAATTGCAACGGGGCTTGAAGCTTCAGGGCAAAATTTCATTTGGGTTGTGAGGAAAAACAAGAATAATGGCGGTGAAGAAGAAAAGGAAGATTGGTTGCCCGAAGGATTTGAGAAGAGAATGGAAGGCAAAGGGTTAATCATAAGAGGATGGGCACCACAGGTTTTGATACTTGATCATGAAGCTGTTGGAGGATTTGTGACGCATTGTGGATGGAATTCAATTCTTGAAGGGGTGACCGCTGGGGTACCTCTGGTGACATGGCCTGTCTATGCTGAGCAATTTTACAATGAAAAGATAGTGAATGAAGTTCTTAAGATTGGTATTGGTGTAGGAATCCAGAAATGGTGTAGAATCGTGGGGGATTTTGTGAAGAGAGAGGCAATAGTAAAGGCAGTGAACGAGATAATGATGGGTGACAGGGCAGAAGAAATGAGGAGCAGAGCCAAGGCTTTTGGGGAGATGGCCAAGAGGGCTGTTGAAAATGGAGGTTCATCTTCCTCAAATTTGAACTCTTTAATCGAAGATTTGAGTTTGCGTCGCCATTGATTCCAAGAGATTCAACAAGAAGCCAAAAATCATATATATAGCGTGTTCGTTTTTGTTTGTTCTTATTTTCGTTGTTGTTAATGTAACTTCTGACAGATGAGTGTTAAAATATCAACCTTCATAAAGAAAATGAAATCATTGTTGAGTTTTAATATCTGCTGGCGGCTATTAAAATTAAAGAATACATGTAGATCAGCTATTAGAAATGTACAATGAACAATATACATGCCCGTTTTGTAACAAGAAACAGGCACTCAGGGTCAGGTTCTCTGTTCTTTTCAATCTCTTGTTTTCCTTCTACCAAGTTTCAAGGATTATGTTCATGGCAAAACATGTTGGCTATGTAATCTGATTACAGCTACATTGTTACGGTTTTAGAAAATGCTACATAAATTAAAATCTGCTCCGGAAGATCTATATAATAACAAACAAGGTGCCATTTGTAATGACGTTTGGCCAGCATTTCCCCGTAAAGACTCACAACATTCTCCATTTTTGGATCCTTACAGTGGCCGTTTATAAAATATTACAGCTATCAACATCATATCTACACCTCTTACTCTCCATTGAAGAAAATAGTTCGCGCGCACCATTGATTATGACTTACAATGATGTCGCCAGGAAGGATGAAAATTATGATTGTTAAAACCAACAAGATATCCAAAGAATCACATTCCATCTAAACATTAGTTTACTAATTCTAATGAGCAAAATCAATCTCAATTATTACAGTCATAATCTCAGCAACTTAAAAAGACAACAACCAATGAGTAGGTGAGTAAAACATCAAGTGCAGCCAATCACAAGGACATAAACAAAGACAACGACCCATCGATGACCAATCACAGGTGAAGAAATTAATCGACATATATGTATGAATCGTCATTTTTATTTAATTCAACTTATTTGCTCGTGATAAATCATTATGTTAATTATCAAGTATTTTAGTGTTCGTTATATAATTCAGCACAAAATCACAAAACTATGTAGCGGCATCGTGATCATAATTGTCAATGGAGAAAGTATCAATTATAACTAGGAATAATAAAGTGTATTAGTTGTCAATTCTATGTGACAAGAATGATTTGTTCAAATTAATAATAGGTAAGAATTTTTTACAATTTAAGCCAATTGACGTAACTGTAAAAATATTCTAAGGAATAGGAACTTTGAAGATAAAGCTTTGAGGTAATGGTGTTCGCAGATCGGATTTTGCGGATTGAACATTAATCCATATCCGATCCATGATTTTGCGGATTATAAATTTTTAATCCAATCCAATTCACGGATTAACGAATTCAATCCAAATCCAATTCATATGTCTACGGATCGGATGCGGATTTGACCCAATCCATATTTAATCCACGATTTTGCGGATTAAAATTTTTTAATTATGTTCATTCTATGAACTAATTAAATAAAAAAAATCTTATGTGAAAACTTTTTTATTACCGATCAAATTCAAAATTGAATAAGATTTAAATAAATTAAGTGTTTAAATAAAAATAGAATAATACATTCAAATAGAAGAATACATTCATATATTAAGTTTTTAAATAAAGATAGAATAGTACATTCAAAGTCTCAAAATATAAAATAATGAAAAAAAATCTCATTTGTTTAAATCAATACATGAAAATTAATTAAAATTATAAAAATTAACTATTTGGAAAGCCATATTTGTTTATTTAGTTATTCAATTATTTAATCATGTTTATTATATATTATTATCGGATAAGATATGTATAGTGTTAATGTAACTATATTTTAACTTATTTATTTATTAGTAAGTAGCATACATTTATAAGTTTTATTTTGATTAGCGGATTTTGTGGATTCTGATAAATCCATATCTAATCCATTGACTGTGGATTTTTAAATTTTCAATCAAATCCAATCCACTAATCCACATATCAGATTTTTACAGATCAAATTTTTGTGAATCATACGGATTGAGCGGATCGGATTGGATTATGAACACCCCTACTTTAAGGGGAAAGCCGGAAGGCAAAATTGCCATAGATGGACAGGAGTGCTTGAAGCGGCTTAATCCCAAGCAACCCAGTTCTGTTATCTACATATGCTTTGCTTTGGAAGCATTGCCAACTTCATTAAATAATCTTTGCTCATATCTGTGGGTGGTGTGAAATTTTGTAATTGAAGAAGGATTTAGAGTTTGTCAGTTTTGACGCCAACCGTAGTAGTGGTTCAGGCTTTCAAATTTCGCGATCTCTTTGTCGTTTGTTTATTAAAAAAATAAACGGCTTGTCGTATCAAAGTTTTAGTATCATATGTCATGTCGTAGTAAAATAGACGACTAGCCGTCCATGCGCTGCGGCCGACGTGCATCTTTTACGACATTGTAAACGTCAGATGGAATACATATATATATATATATATATATTTAGAAAGTGGAAACCGAACCGAAACAGACAGTTTTGCTCGAGCCCTATTCCTAAAACCTTGTATATTTCATCTTCGATGGCGTACGGCGGCGGCAGCTAGTTTCTGGGTCAGCTTCTACGTACGCTACTGCCAAAAAAAAAAAAAAAACGAAGATTAATTGGTTTCCTCATGGATTTGACTAGAGCATGCATCAAGGCAAATGACTAACTAAATTACAAGAGGATGGCCCGGTGGGCACCACAAGTTTTGATACTTGATCTGATCATGAAGCTACTGAAGGATTTGTGACACATTGTGGAAGGAAGGACTGACAACTGGCTTGTCTATGGTCGAATGCCCCTTCTCAGTCTTTGCTGAGCAATTTTTCAACGAAACGTGGGTGACTCGGCTTCTTAAGATTGGCGGTGCTGCTTTTGGGGTTCACAGATTGAGGCACCTCTCACGGGTTCTTTTCCAGTACTAAAGGCAAACGCTAAATGGCATTTTTGAAAAGGAAATATGAATAATAGCACGACCGCTTTGAGCATTTTCTGATGTCGTTTCATTTTCAAACTTCAGTGAGAGTTTATTCGTCACTGATTTTCAACGTATAATGAGTGGTCTAGGATTCACAACGTGAGATTTGTGTTGAAAAGTCATGCACGTGACATTGAAATTCAAAAATGAATGCAAAATTTCAAATGGCTACCAAACATTTGAAGAAAAAATGGAAAGTTGGCAAATTTGTCAAATTTGCCAAATGGACACCATTGACTATTGGCTTAGGTTAGATGGAATAGTAAAGGGGTTGGTGCAATAGTGTCATTATTTTCCGTATAAATAGATGGCACTTCTTCCATTCTAAATCATCCCAAAATTGTTAAGCTTATAAGTTTCTAAGCTTTTGAGAGAAGTGAGAGAAGTGTGTATGGGGAATTTATCTTTCCGCAGTGTGAAATCTTGGGTATATTTGGGTTTACAAGTGAGATTCGTTACTCAAATATTGTATTCTATTAATTGTTAAATAAACAATTATTCTTTCTTGCCTCCGTGGATGTAGGTTTAATTAAACCACGTAAATTCTTGTGTCCTTTATTTTCAAGAATTATTTGATTCGCATTCGCTCAACAAGTCCGACGGTTCATTGGGGGATCTGATCTTTCACGTATATGGTCTTCAATACGATTGTTCACATATACTGGTCTTATTCACGAATCACTGGAGATTTACTTGGAGATCTATTGTAAGTAGTGTGTATTTTTGCATGCAGAAAGTTCTATCAAAAAAGCGATAAGAGTCTAAGGATTACGGTTTTAATTGGGACGAGTTCCGTCAGGTTCAGGAACTTTCATGCATGTATTCACGCGAAATTAACATCATAGAGGCTGTTTTTCAAGTGGAAATAGTCCGTTGAGAAAAATGGTAGAAGGTGAAACTTCCAGAATTGGGGAGAGATCTACCGAGACTATTTCAGGAGACAATTCAGGTGGGAGGCGAGATTTGTCAAATCGTTATTCATTATAGGAGGCGGAAGATCGATGTTGAAAAGTTTGATGGGAAAATCAACTTGGCGTATGCGAAGTTATGGATGCCACTTATTCAAATCGATCTCGATGTTGTTCGAAAAATAAAAGACACTTGTATGATGAAGAAATTTGGGATCGTATGAGCGAAAGCGTGGTCGATCGGATCTTGTTTGACCAAGGAGGTGAAATACTTAGTGAAAGATGAGGAGTGTGCAGTGACTTTGTGGTGTACATTGGAAGAGAAGTACCTGGTGAAAAGTCCTGAAAATCGTCTTCATGCAATGAGCCAAGTATATGGCTTTCGAATGAAGTGCAGGGTGTCGATGCGATCATGTTTCAAGATTTGAAAAGTTACTTGATTTGAAGAATCTTGATGAAGATATTAAAGATGATTTTATTTCACTACTAGAGGAATATAGCCATTTTGTGACTACCTTGATATATGAAAAAAGTGTGATCATCTTCAAAGATGTTTGCACAGCATTGACTAATTTGGAGATTCGGAATAATAATAAAAATTCTGAACGAGCATCGTCTGAAGCTTTGGTGAGCAGAGATTGGGCGATGGAGAAAAAGAAAAAGCGTGGTGGAAAGAATTCTCGATCCAAATCGAGAAGCAGAAATATAGCTCGAGATGAGTGTGCCTTTTGTCATGAAAAGGGCCATTGGAGAAAAGTTTGTCCAAAGGCTCAAAAGAGAGATGGGAAGAAACCAGCAGCAGCAAACATGGCACGGAAAGATGAGAACTCTGATTATTCACTAAGTATTACTACTGCAGCATACGTGGCTAGTTCGAGTGAATGGATACTTGATACTGGAGCAACCTATCATTTGTGTCCTATTAAGGAATGGTTTATGGATTTTCGTAATCTGGAATTCGGTGCAGTTATGATGGGGAATAATCAACCTTGTCGCACAATGGGGATAGGAACAATTCGGCTAAAAATGTTTGATGGAATGGTCAGAGAACTCAAAGAGGTTAGATTTGTTCCAGAGATAAAGAAAAATCTAATTTCTGTGGGTGCTTTGGAAGCTAAAGGTTACAAAGTTACCATTGAAGATGGCAGAATGAAGTTTACACATGGGGCTATGATGATTCTGCAAGGAGTTCGTCACATCTATTTGAAGGGAGGTATGAAGCAAATGTTGTTGAAGCGACACCTGGCATGTACGATTGAGACATCTTTGGAGAAAAGTCTTTGCAAACTCGATGAGGCGGACTCTTAAAAGGTACAAAACCCGTAAATTAAATTTACAGCATTGTGTAGTAAGCAAGAAAACAAGGGTCAAGTTTGGTACAGCTAATCACGATACTCGTGAGATCCTTGAATATGTTCATAGTGATGTATGGGGACCAACCAAGACTGCATCAATTGGTGGAAGCCATTATTTTGTTATATTTGTTGATGATTTCTCTAGACGTGTATGTGTGTACACCATGCGAGCAAAGGATGAGGTTAGAGATTTTGTGAAGTGGAAGAAATTGGTGGAGACTGGCGAAAGATCAAAGTATTACGATCGATAATGGGGTGAATATACTTACGATCCATTCTTACAAGTATGCGAGCGAGGGTATTAAAAGACATTTCACGATGAGACATACTCCAATGAAGCGGTGTGGTGGCGTATGAATCGTACTTTCTTTGGAGAATGTCGATGTATGTTATCTAATCTTTGGTTTAGATAAAAAGTTTTGGAAAACGCGTCACTTGGTAAATCCGGTTTGCCTTATTGGAGGTAAAACTCCTATGGAAATGTGGTGCAAAGCATGCACAAGACTATGATTCCATTCGGTGTCCAAATTATTATCATGTCAAAGATGGTAACTGGATCCTCGTCTTAGAAAATCTATCTTTGTGGGATTGAAGGTGGAGTAAAAGGCTTTGGGATCTCGAAGACAAAAAGTTTGTGTAGCGAGATGTCACATTTGATGAAGCTTGATGATAAAAGCTTGAAGTTCTCGGTGGAGAACAAGACCAAAGAGGTATTGTGGTGGAGTTTGATGATGCAACTCCATATATACCGATTAGTTACATCAAAGAATGGTTCCTATGGAGTGACACAAAGTTGAAGAAGAGGTTGTTTCTTCGATGTCCCACAAAATGAAGAAACAATTGATGATGTAGATGATGATGATTTTATAGCAAAGGAGGCCAAGAAGAGATAAAGAAACCGGATGGCTTACTAAAGATATGGTGGTAGCTTCAGTTTATTGATGATGACATCCATACTTTCGGTTAAGCGTTATGAAAGTGATCGGTGGAAGCGAGGCCATGGAGGAAGAGATGAAATCTCCATCAAAACTTGGGAACTTGTAAAGTTACCAAAGGGAAAATGGCTATTAGCAATAAATGGGTCTACACCAAGGATCTTGAATCAAACAACTCATCGATCTGAAGGCAAAAAGGTTTTGCTCAAAAGGAAGGTATTGACTACAATGAAGTTTTCTCTCCAGTTGTAAAACATACTTCCATTCGTATCCTACTTGCCTTGGTAGCTGAATATGAATTAAAGTTGGCCCAATTGGATGTTAAGACGACGTTCTTACATGGATATTTAGAGAAGGAAATCTATATGACTCACCCTTGTGGCTTCAAAGTTGTTGGAAATGAGAATCATGTGTGTCAGTTGATTAAATCTTTGTACGGACTGAAGCAATCGTCAAGGCAATGGTACAAAAGATTTGATCAATTTATACAAGGGCAGAAATTCACGTGAACGATCATTGTGTTTACTTTAAGACTATCGGATGGAGCTTGCATATATTTGTTACTTTATGTCGACGATAAGCTTATAGCTTCTAAGAATAGAGATTAGATCGAAAGATTAAAAGCGGTGAAGTTCGAGATGAAAGACTTGGGTGATGCCTGAGAATACTTGGATGGAGATTCGTAGAAACAAGAAGAATGGGCGTATGGTTGACTCGAAAGTCTTATTTGAAGAAAGTGCTAGAAAGATTCATGGATGACAAAACAAAACCGGTATGTACACCTCTAGCTCCTCATTTCAAATTAAGCTCTTCTTATGTCCAGATCTCAAGAGAGGCGCGATTACATGGCTCGTGTTCCATATGCTAGTCTTGTGGTAGTCTTATGTATGCTATGGTATGCATATATCTCAAGCGATGAGCATGGTTAGTAGATACATGCACAATCCGGGTAAAAGTCACTGGCTTGCGGTAAAGTGGATTCTCCGATATCTGTATGGGACAGATGAGGTTGGGTTATTGTTCAAGAAGGATTGTGGTCAACAATGTGTTGGGTATTGTGATTACGATTTGGAGACCTTGACAAGCGAAGATCAACAACTACGTATTCACATTGGGTGGAGGTCGGTTAGGCTGGAGGTCGATTCTGATCGACAATTGCTTTCATCACTCTGAGCGAGTATATGGCGTAAAAGAAGCTATCTGGTTGAAAGGCTTGTTAGGTGATTTGGGAGTAATCCAGGAGAACATTACGGTCTTATATGATAATCAAAGTGCGATATTCCTTGCGAAGAATCAAACGTATCACGCTCGAAGCGTAGATGTGAAATATCGTTATGTGAGAGAGATTATCGAGGCGGTGTTGTGTTGTTGAGAAAGATCGATACCAAAGATAATCCATCGAGATATGTTGTGAAGTTTACGGAGTTAAGTTTAAATTAATTCAAATCCTTCGATTGTGTTAAAGATATGTCCTTTTGGTAACTGGTTGGCTTGATCCCAAATTTTGGAGTGCATTAAACGAAGCAACCATTCGGATCCTTATTGAAGGATCACTTTGGGGATGAGGTTCGTTGGTAGAATTTTGAATGAATTTTCGGAGGTGTTGAAAAGTCATGCACGTGACATTGAAATTCAAAAATGAATGCAAAATTTCAAATGGCTACCAAACATTTGAAGAAAAAATGGAAAGTTGGCAAATTTGTCAAATTTGCCAAATGGACACCATTGACTATTGGCTTAGGTTAGGTGGAATAGTAAAGGGGTTGGTCTGATAGTCTTATTTTATAAATAGATGGCTTCTTCCATTCTAAATCATCCAAAATTATTAAAACATTTTAAGTTTTGAGAGAAGTGATTATATTTATCTTTTCGCAGTGTGAAATCTTAGATATTTGGGTTTACGGGAAGTGAGATTCTTTCGAATATCAGATGTATTAATTGTTAAATAAACAATTATTCTTTCTTGCCTCCGTGGATGTAGGTTTAATTCAAACGTAAATTCGGCTTTTATTTTGAATTATTTGGTGCGCTTGATTCCGCATTCTGCGCACAACAATTTATTTTCAATTTTAATTAATAATTCCCTTGGTCTTGGTTTCTGCGCTTGCTAACAGAAGTAGGCATGGCCGGTGAGATTCGTAAGCTTCACATTTTCTTCTTCCCATTGATGGCTCATGGCCACATGATCCCACTGGTGGACATGGCCAAGCTGTTTGGAAGTCGAGGGGTGAAAACCACCGTAATCACAACTCCGGCCAATGCGACTCTTTTTTCAAAAGCTATCCCAAGAGCCAATGAATTGGGTATCGAAATTGACATCAAGACCGTCAAATTTCCTTCCGTAGAAGTTGGTTTGCCGGAGGGCTCTGAAAATCTGAACGAAATGACTAGTCAGCCAGACATGCCAGTGAAGTTTTTGAAGGGCGTCACCATGCTCCAAGAACCTCTTGAGCTGCTCTTGCAAGAACATAAACCGAATTGCTTGGTGGATGACATGCTTTTTCCTTGGGCCACTGATGCTGCTGCCAAGTTTGGGATTCCCAGGCTGGTGTTTCACGGCACCAGTTTCTTGTCTTTGTGTGCAACAGCTTGCCTAATGCTATATGAACCGCACAAGAAAGTTTCGTCAGTTTCAGAACCATTTGTGATCCCTAATCTTCCGGGTGATATCAAGCTCACAAGAAACCAGTTGCCAGATACTATGAAACAGGATGATGAAACTGACTTCTCCAGGTTGTTCAAAGCAGCTGTAGAATCTGAGTTAAAGAGCTACGGTGTTGTCAACAGCTTTTACGAGCTTGAACCCGCCTATGCTGTTCATTACAGGAAGGTTTTGGGAAGGAGGGCATGGCATATAGGTCCTGTTTCACTATGCAACAGGACAGATAATGATAAAGCTTCGAGGACAAAGCAAGATTCAACTGATTATACACAGGAGTGCTTAAACTGGCTGAAATCAAAGCAACCCAATTCTGTTGTTTACCTATGCTTTGGAAGCCTAGCCAACTTCACTTCTGCTCAGCTAACGGAGATTGCAATGGGGCTTCAAGCTTCGGAGCAAAATTTCATTTGGATTGTGAGGAAAAACAAGAATTGTGGTGGTGAAGAAGAAAAGGAAGACTGGTTGCCTCTAGGATTTGAGAAGAGAATGGAAGGCAAAGGACTAATCATAAGAGGATGGGCACCCCAAGTTTTGATACTTGATCACGAAGCTGTCGGAGGTTTTGTAACACATTGTGGATGGAATTCAACTCTCGAAGGAGTGGTTGCTGGGGCGCCTCTGGTGACATGGCCGCACTTCGCGGATCAGTTTTACAATGAAAAGTTAGTGACTCAGGTTCTTAAGATTGGTGTTGCTGTTGGAGTTGAGAAATCGTCTACAACTGAGAGAGGATTTGTGAGGAGGGAAAGGATTGAAAAGGCAGTGAAAGAAATAATGGTGGGTGATAAGGCAGAACAGATGAGGAGCAGAGCCAAAGCTTTTGGGGAGATGGCACAGAGAGCTGTTGAAAATGGAGGTTCGTCTTTCTCAAATTTGAACTCTTTGATCGAAGAATTGAGCTTGCGTAGCCATTTATTATAAGAACTTCTACAAGACGCCAGAAATCATATGTCACGTACGTTTGTGGAAGTTTGTTCTTGTTACTTTTTCATTGTTGTAAAATATCAACCTTCATAAAAAAATAAAAATAAAAATCCTTGTTCAGCTTTTAGAAAATGCTACATAAATTAAAATCTGCTCTAGGAAGATCTATATAATAACTTTTTGTGGAATTGCCGGTTCCTTGAACAATTTGGCTGAGGAATCCAGAAATTTTAAAAATTCAAAGTCAGCAATAAGAAAAATATCAATTGATGCTCAATTTCATCAAATAGAAGTATCACATATTAGTAAATCCAATAGACGGTTTAAAAATAAACCTTTCTAGCAAGAAAGAAACACAAACTGCGAATATAATTAAATAAGAGAAAGGAAACAGGTCATACACTAAAAAGAGTCTAAAGAATGATCATTTGGAACCAAACTTAAAAGGACAGAGAAAGCATATAGAAGTTCTGGAGCAAAACTTTTTCATTAAATGATATTCGTGTTATTAAATTCGTTTTAATTGATGCCACTATTTCATGTCATCATATTACTCATGGTTTTGCCTAAATTATCAAATGGAAGTACAACATATCAAAGAAAATAAATCAAAACAGAAACTTTTAAATAAACCATTCACACAAGAAACTTAAGCTGTCATTATGAGTTTACAAAGTAAGTTGGCAGGCTAAAGTTTTTGTATTAAAAGAGACTATTCCTATAGTTTGAGTGGATTCAATGAGAAAGACTCCACGAATAACACCAGCGAATAGTGCAATGATTTGGCAACACACCTAGAAATTCAACGCATCCTTTAATATTGAATGGAGTTCTCCGCATCTGGTTTGTATAGTAAAAACACATGCCACTACTCAAAAATTCAACGCATTAGCTTTCATTTCATGCACTTTCACGCAGGGAATGAAGGAAGCGAGTCGAAACTGAATTTACCCTTTGCAACTAAGTCTATTGCCATAGAAACTATAGATGCATCTGGCGTTACATTTTTCTTTTCCATTTTGCGAAGGCGTTCAATCACTTTTTGATGTCTCATTATTTTGGATGAAGCCATGCATAAGCGTTTTAAATGCAAATATATTGGGCTCCGAACCTTTTTACTTCCATATCAATCAATAGATCAGTTGCTTTCCCCATTTGCCCTTCTTTACACAATCCATGGATCATGATGGCATATGTTACAGCACTTGGTGTCGGGCCTGCATGCAGCGATGAATGAAAAAGTTGCCAGGCATTATCAAGTTTGCCCATTTTACATAATGCATCACTGAGGCAATTCTAAGTTTCAATGCTAAGTTTACGCTTGCCATTTCTCAAAACACGAAATTGTTTCATTGGTGAGCCCTGATCCATTTCAGATTGGAAATTTGAAGTTCAAATCAACATTCGAGCTTGGTTCGTATCAACTATTGAGGTCATTATTAAGCATCAAGCCATCGCTTATTCTTAGTGAGCACGCTTAACAACTGAGTGAAGGAAGCATAAGAGGAAAGGACTTCATTTTGATCGTGCAATCAAAGAAATAGAGAGTTTCATTTGGAGTGACATCACCTGATCTGTAACTATCTTTTAGGAATTTTTGAAAGAGAGCTTCCATCCCTGAAATGATGAGGGAATTTCGTCGTTGGAGATGAGAGGTCATTTTTGGAATTTGGAGTTGTGGGCTTTGGAGGGTGACGGAATGAACACCACAAAATTACATTTATAAGCTGTTGCTTTTATTCTAACAGCCATGAAAATGGAATGCTTTGAGGGTTTCAGCGCCACTGTAATTTGAGAGATTTTTCTTCTTTCTCTTTTTCTTTTTTTTTTTTCTTTCTGCGTACAATTGAAAGTGGTTTCGGAGAGGGAAGTATTATTCTGGAGATTAGAAGCACAAGACAGACTCAAGAAAAAAAAATGTTTATATATTACGCATGTGCCAAAAAAATGAACTCAAGAAAGAGTGAAATAAAGTGTTTAGTTTGGAAAATGTGAAAACAAATTAAGAGTATGCAATTGGAACTTAGAGAGAGAAAGTGATTAATGAAAGATAATTTTAAAATTTTTAAGTTTTAATAGTGAATTTATTTTTTAAAATAGGTGTAGAGGGAAATTTGATGGATGCAAATAACCCCAAATTATTATTCGAAAATAAAATTGTTATCAAAATAGACGCTAAATATGTTGTTGCAAATCGTTAAATTTTAATTATTTTAATTCCAAAATCAAATTCAGAAAACTTTTATCTTTTAAAACCGAAGTTGGGCCATCAGAAACCTAAAACGCCCAAAGTAAAGTCGTCACAATGGCAAAAGCCCAAAATTAAAGTGATATGTTAATTAGCGATATGTTAATCTGTAATTATAATCGATAAATAAATTTTCTAGGTACCATTCAAACAAATTCCGCTGTAGCACAATGGCAAATTTGACATCAGAAATCCGGGTTCGAATCCCGGCAGCGGAAAATGTTTTTGTTTTGTTTTTAAGTTACTTTTTGAAACTCTATGTTTTGCCCAAAATAATATTTGGAGTTTGGCTCTTGATACTCCAAAAAAAAAATCTTTTGAAATCCTTAGCTTTATTTACTCAATTAAAATAATTTAAATACAATGTAGATTATTTAAGCATCTCTATTATTAACAAAAATAACTTTAATAAACTCCATTCTTTTAATTTTTATTTTATTCTTGTTGTTTAAAGCTCATTTAAACGGAATTTTGTTTTACCAAAAACAATACCAATCGCCTTGTCCTTTTAAGGTTTCAATAAATTGTGTGAATTATTTGATTACTATAACTTATAATGCATTATGTCCGGTCTTATTATTAAGTTGTTAAAATTTGTAACAACTTTGATCGGAGCTTGGGTGTCAATAGCTTTGAAGAAAAGATAAATACTGTGGCACAATGGGAAATTATAATTGATTGAGTTACTGCGAGAGCGAGTGTCATCATGCTTCCACTTTCTCCCCGCGAAGCGACCACGATTCAGGTTTCACAGACACGTCTGTCAGCCCCCGCCTCTCACATAGTGTTATGGGGACCCATTGCTGCCACATGTTAGCTAAGCAGGATGAATTTGCTTCTTGGTTTCCAAGTCAAGATATGAAACACACAGTACCACTTTTTCAAAGTCATCAGAGACCGTTGCCTTTTTGCTTTTAATACGTTATGAAGGTTCCTGATTCCGTATTCTTCACTAGAGGAAGAGCCAAAGCCATTTGAATTAGCTTAAGTCCTATACTGAGTCTACAGATCTAATGCTTTTTTTGTTTCTTTCATTTTTCTTTTGGGATTTGTTTATTTGATCTTAGCTCTCATCCTACAATTTGATTATTCTGGAGATTAGAGAAGCACAAGACAGAACCCAAGAAAAAAAGTATGTTTACTGCATATTACGCATATCCCATATAATATTAGCATTTATACATCATGCGAAAAAAAGTCTTTCTTTCTTATCTTTTTTCAAATACATGCACATTTCTTACTTGGGTATGTGTTATTATTGGACTTTCAAGTGTACCCACCTCCAATAGTCAGAATCAAGGAACAACAGCAAGAAGAAGAAGAACAAGCAGAGAAACACTTTTCTCCTCCAAATGACAAGGGATCCATTCTGTTTCTGAGGGTTCTTGAATCTCTTGCTTCACCAGACAGCTCTTCAACTGGTACATAATCTATAATACGGGACCCGCTATCTCAATTTGATTGATCCTTAGCAAAATTTAGTTCTTAATCGCCATTGCATTCTTTGTTTTTGTAACAGAGGAAAATCAAAGCGGTTCTCCACCTTCAATTTCCAGAATTAAAAAGGCTTGTAACTCTGCATCCAAAGATATCAGCAAGGACATCAAACAATCTTTTCATTAAATTGTTCATGTAGTGGTAAAAATATATCTATAATAAGAGACGACCAGAGCAAAATAGAAGAGCAGAACTGAGGAGAGGATGGAAGAAAATAGAATATCAGAACAAAGCATATGCACCAATTGAATTCAAATGGCAGGCGGCTTTTTAACCATAAATAGAGATTATGACTTCTTGAAAAAGACACCGCAATTTAAAGACAACAAAAGGAATATTATTATAAGAAAGAATTTTAACTTAGTTAATCTATGCTGTTCAGACATGCATCTCAATTACTGTAATTTTAGGACTCTTTTGGAATTAAGTTTAACACAAAATAATCAATTTATCATAGTTTGAGACAAAAACAGTACTTAGTAAATTTTGTAAAAATTGTCTATTTCAAATTTTTGTAAATTTTAACAACAACTTAAAAAAATAGGTAGATAATTATTTTTCACTAATAGCTTATTAAGTCAACATATAAGTTTAATGACTGCTTCTACTTAACCAGATTTTGAAACCTTCAGTTTGGAATATATTACCATATCTTTATACAGATAAACAAAACAAAATATGCACTGTCCTAGAACAACACTTAACAGTAAAATATTTTTTCTTTTATTTTAAAAAGATAGAGAGCATGTGGAAATAATCATTAACATGAAATCATGGAATTGGTCCGTTTGATTCAAAATTTTAATCATTTGTTAAAACTGGATTAAGAATAAAGCACATAGTGTTTGGGAAAAGTTGTCTTAAAATTAAGAGCAATAATTTTGGGGTCACCGGTTGGTAAAAACTAGCATTTGAAAAAGTTTGTTGCTACTGCTAATGGTAATGGGTGGACAACTTTGGGTTAAAAACAATTCAAAATTGCAATAGCGCTTCAGGTTATTTGCATTTTTTTTTCTTTTTAGAACTTATAATAAATATTTATTAAGCAGATTCCCTCTCATTAATTTGTGTGTCAGTTATCATATCCTTAAAATTGAATTCTCGACATCTCATTTATAAGATGAGATGATGGCATTGAACTTTTGACATTTTACTTCTATAACAACATATTAGCATCCGAATCTAATGTAATAATTATACATATTAAGTTTTTGTCTATAAAAGAAATTCAAAAAAAGAAAGAAAGGTATTGACGGTATATTTGGTGAATTTGATAATTTTTGGATTGTATCATAGCAATGTAAAGGTATACTTTTTTTTTTTTTTTGGTGTAAGTCATTCAGTATCCAACGACCGCATTGGGTTCCGATTAATCCGAATTCGGGGTATAATTACAAGTTAAGACTCTTTATCCCTTCTAAATGGCGTGTTTAGTGGGGATCGAACCCGAGAACTCTTCCCACAAACTCAGCATGCACTACTAACTTAACCACAACCATTTGGTGATTGTAAAGGTATACTTTAAATTCAAATCTAATTATATTCTTTATATTTATATAAATAAAATAATATACCGATATTTAAACTATAGTAAATGCAAAGATTTGAAGGAAAGATACGAAATCTTAGGGAGAAAAATCAACATCCTTACTTCCTCGAGTTGTTACTCTCGAGTTTTATATTCTTTCTAGTTTGAGTAAACTTTTGAGCTAATCTCTTTCCATCACTGTTGGACAAATTAAAGTAATCTTCACAAATTTCGTATAAACGTCAAGGGATTAAAGATAATATTTAAAGAAAAGAAAGAAAGAAATTAAGTTTAATTTCTATGTTGATGATAACCAATTATTTTAAAAAAAAAATCAATAAGATATCCATTCTATGAGCATACCGCACCATTCACGCATTTATCTAATAAAATTTTGACAAACATATATACATTCAATTTAAAAATATTAATCTGAGGGAAGGAAAAAAGAGAAAAACACAATCATGGCAACAAGTCAAGAACCAAATTCAAAATTTTGCCATTCAATTTAGGGAGGGGGGATATATTTTTCTTTTCATAAAAGAGACACATACTCTCACTAAGACATAAATGCAAAAATCCCGAGGGCCCCCCCACCTGTCCATTTTTTTAACACCGCACCACCTCCGGTCACTTTCTCGATCTCCGTATGATTTTCTCTCTCTCAATTCCCTCCGTGATTCCTCTCTTTCTTCACAACCCAAAAAATAAAATTACCATAAAATAGAGAGAATTCAAGATCCCAAACAAACTTGCAAAACTCATCACTTTTTTCTTTTCTGTGTCTCTCACCATAACATACTCAATAGAAAATGAAGAACAACATAAACACAAAGCTAATTCTTCTCCGCCCTTCAACAATCCACAAGCCCACCACCACCACCACCATAACAACGCATCGCTTTTATCTCCTCTTCTTCCTCACTTTCTTCACCTTAGCTTTCACCCTCACTTTCTTCACTACCGCAATCAATCCCGCATCCTCCGTCGCCTCTCCCGCCAAATCTCTCCCTTCCTCTTCTTCCTCCTCCTCCTCCTCCATCATAACTGCCGCCTTGCTCCACTACACTCTCACTTCCAACTCCACCATGACCTCAGCTGAGCTCACCGCAGTCGCCGACGCCCTCTCCCGCTGCTCCCCTGCCTGTAACTTCCTCGTCTTCGGCCTCACCCACGAGACCCTCCTCTGGAAATCCTTGAACTTCCAGGGCCACACCATCTTTGTCGACGAGAGCGAGTTCCTGGTCCAGTCCTTCGAGAAAAGCCACCCGGGCTTCGAGATTTACGACGTCCAGTACACGACCAAAGTCGAGGAAATGAACCCGACGCTGCATGCTGTAAGGAAGCAGTTCAAAGACGATTGCAGGCCCGTGCAGAACCTCCTGTTCTCGGACTGCAAGCTCGCCATCAACGACATGCCCAATCACGTGTACGACATGGACTGGGATGTCATCTTGGTCGACGGTCCGAGCGGCTACTTCCCTGGGGCTCCGGGGCGGATGGCGCCGATTTTTACGGCGAGCGTGTTGGCGAGGAGCAAGAAAACTGGACGGAAGAAGACGCACGTGTTTGTGCATGATTTTAATAGGGAAGTTGAAAGGGTTTGTAGTGAGGAGTTTTTGTGTGAAGAGAATTTGGTTGAGGTTGTGGACAAGTTAGCGCATTTTGTGGTGGAGCCAATGGCGCCAATTGAGGGGAACGAGGAGCAGAGCTTTAAGTTTTGCA
Organism: Citrus cavaleriei; assembly: GCA_030448925.1. Lineage (NCBI taxonomy): Eukaryota > Viridiplantae > Streptophyta > Magnoliopsida > Sapindales > Rutaceae > Citrus > Citrus cavaleriei. The sequence continues at coordinate 60,627 of JAUJEN010000572.1, forward strand.
AAAGTTCATCACCATCTTCATCATTGTCATCTCCTTCATCTTCTGATGATGATGATGATGATCATTCTTTGATTGAAGATGGGCATCATGATGATGATGATGATGCGTGATTGAGAGACGGGGTACCCTACCGTCTGTGATTATAATTGTACCATACTTTAGTTTTTCCTTCTTCTTTTTTTACAATATTAAGAAGTGTAACTTTACAGGTTTAAAATGTGGAAAAGTTTTGAAATTAGAAATTAGATAAGGTTTCCGTATGCTTCTTTTGCTTTGTCTGAAAAGAAGGTGGGAAAGAAAAATCAAAATTTGACACCTAAGAGTTCTGGTCAATTTTTTTTTTTTTTTTTTTTAAATGAACCCAACAACCGTAAACAAAGAGGATCAATTATCGTTCCATTTTCTCTGGAAACAAACAAGATAAAAGGAATTGACGGCGAGGTGTCGGTGGTGATAGTTGTTACCTTTTGGCGAAGCCAAAAGTGGAACGAGCAGTAGTCATTCCAGCAGTATTTATTCAAAAATGTCTTCACTCTTCAGATTTCGAATCTTGGGAACTGTTTCTGGCCTGTTGTGTTCTTCTGCACGCGCCTCCCTGTCTAACGATGCTTCACGCGTCTTTGCGGATAAAGAATGACCCGCAGAACTTCCGGTTCATGGGATTGGCGACATAAAATTAAGTAATAACATTCTTGTCCCTATATGTTGATATATTTTTTTCCCCTATTACGTACATAATTTGTTCATTCGTTTCAAAAATCTCCAAGTTCGTTGAAAAATATAAATCTTTTTAACTAACAAAACGAGAAGTCTAACCCTCAACCTTTGGCCTAACAGTATATAGATAAATCTCCAATATTATAGAATAAAATATAAATCTTCTTTTGTTAATTAGAACTTATTTCAAGAAATTAAATACGTTGCTAAATGTTATTTTTTGAAATCTATGTGATAATGAAAATAAATTTAATGAAAGCATGGTAGTTCAAACTTCAAAAGATTATGTGTAATAAATTTTATAGATTTAAGCGTTCTATATTTTATTTTATTTTAACTTTTAACACAGGTAAGGGTACACAAACTTAAAACGAAAGGGTATGTAATTCAAAATATTAGGGTACTATTTGATACAAATGTTAAAAACGTATATTCTTCTTTGGAAAGTCTAAATAGATAGGGATCCGGATGTTATTATTTCAAATCTTGAATTTATACATTTTACCTCCAGCCTTAAATATTTGATCACGTGAATCACGTGGGTAAAGCGGATGTTGCGGGCAGGAATCGAGAGCGTGACAGGGGCAATGGGTCTTTTCTGTCGGTGCAATAAAATTTGCAGTTTAGTTAGTTTTGTGTTTGTTTACATGGGATGTTGATGAGTTTCCTGGTCCTCGGGTTTTAATGAAACAGGCTGGACTTCTGTGACTGGGGTTCTTATAATTTATGGAAACAAGACACGCCCATGTCCATGGTGTTTTTTCTAGATATGAGATTGTGATTGGGCAACTATTTTGACTTTTTTTGAATTGGTTTTAAATTTTAAAGTTTTAATGATTGGGTGTGTGAAGAGTTGTTTACTTACATTGAAATGAAAGTATGAAATGAAGATCAGAATTCAATTTATGTGTTTACTTTTTCTTGGATTGGGAGTAAATAGTTTTAAATTATAATTTTATCCTTATTTAAAGAATTATAATTTTTAATTACAAAGTTAATAAAAATATATTTAATGAATAAACATTTATTTTATTATATTTGTAAATCTATAATAATTATTAATATTCTTAATTATGAACATCACAATTTTTATTAATTTTAATTTTAATTATATAAATTAAAAATTATTGATAAGGGCAATATAAATGAAATATTTTTACTATTAACATAGTATGAAATTAATATTTTCTTAGAATAGATTATTTATTAGTATTAATTATTAATATTAAATAAATATAATACTAATATTTTTAAATAAATATAATAATATTATATTTTCAAATAAAGATGGTATATAGTAATATTATTAATTCTCTATTAATATAATATTATTATTTTAAAGTAATTTAGACTTAGAATCAACCCAAATTATTATTTAGTTAATATAATAATAATATTTAAATAAATATAATATTATTTAAATATTTATTAAATATAATTATAGTAAATTTAATTAAAAAAGGGTAAATATAAAATGAAACATTATTTTATTTTATTTAATATAATTATATTAAATTTATTATTATATAAAATAATAATATAATATTATTTAGTACAAAATTAATATTTTCTTAGAATAAACTATTTATTATTATTTATTATTAATATTAAATAAATATAGTACTATTATTTTTAAAATAAATATAATAATAATATTCAAATAAATATAATATTATTTATTTATTTATTTTATTAAATATAAAATATTAAATTAAATTAAATTAAAAAATGTCGAAAAGGGAGACGTGAGAGGGGATTCCCACTCCCACCTCTCCCCATGGGAGTCCCACTCCCACTCCCCGCTCCAAAAATGGATGGGATTCCCAATCAATTAAAGAAACCTGTTTTATAATCCACACTCTCACTCCCACTTATAAAGTAAACACTACCGAATAAATGGCCGCTTCCATTTTATAAGGAGAAAGAATGGTAATCAATGTAAATTTTGTCACAAAATAATGATCTTTTTGGAGGTTTGATCGGATTGAGATCGGACAAAATCCCAAGCGAAACAATATTGTAACACGTTATTTAATTATTGTCCTCGTATAGGACTTTGTTAATTGGAATGAACTTCTGTCTTTGAATCAATGTTTCTCTAAATTGTTTTATATATATATATATATATATATAGGAGGTTCACCATGATCAGAGCCAAGGGGAGGATTGTGTAAAGCAGTTTAGAATTTTGTGTTTAAAATCTTGTGTTTTATTTTGAAGTTTTGTTTTGCGAATTTTTACCTTAGTAAGCATGCTCAAGCGATAAGTTTTCCGCTTAACAGAAACCATACCCGTAGCTATTCGACTAAAACCAGATTTAAAGCATAGGATTCTAACCATGAATCCTCTGCCGATCATCGTTCTTTCTACTTTTCTTCCTAAGACTAAATATTCAAAGACAAGCGGAAGAATTTCATATTGAACTTTGATAAAGAATTATTGTCGGAACTTCCAAAAGATTTCAAAAGAAATGATTTACGTAACAAAATGGATTTGGAAAATGATTATGTTATAAAAACCGAAGAACGCGATATAACTTTTCAAAACCTTTCAAACAATTAATTTGTTTTAAAAATCTTTAAACAAGTTAAAAGAAAAGAATTTCAATTACATTCATATAGTTCAATCCAACAGAATAAACCCCGACCAAAAGGCTCCTTGACATACTTCAATCTTCATTGCCCTGTAGATTTTGGCCGATTATCTTTTGATTCTCTGCAAGATCAATCTAGTTTATGAAAGTCCATTTCATTGTTATCCAAACATAACATTGTCTCTTAAAGACAAAAACATTCTAAAAAGCATGATTTTACAAATCAAAACGCATAATTATCATATGATTGAGGGATCTATCCATGTTGCATTGATTTTTAAAATCTCTTACAAAGCTATGATTACTGCCTTCAGTACTCAACATAAATTCCAGTCAAAAAGAGATGAAACTCTTCTCTTTACGAATCCTAGAGCAAACACTGTCATTCCAAAACCAATCCAATGGAAAGATGTAAATCTTCCCGAAGAATGGATTCTTGAAGGAGCCGCTTCAGCCGATTCAAACATTTGAGCCCAATACGTAGCATAAATGCGACTCAAGATTCACCAGAAAGTCAAATTATCATTTAGGAGATCTAATTCTTCCAGATTCTCCGATAAAGCTTCATGCTCAAGCATTCCTTCGTTGGAAAGGAAATTTACAAAAATCCTTCATTAAAATCTCCTTTCGTAGTTTAATTCGACTCCAGTTTTCCACTTCGGATTTACCTAGTTCTTCTATTAGCTCTGTTGACTATACTACAAAGGTACCACATCCCATTTACATTAGTAGTCAACATGAACATAGACAGGAGGAGAAAGAACCTTCTCCTCCAACATCCCCTACATTCTCTGCAGTTACAGAAAATGTTTTAAATGTCATTGAAAAGCATTTTGAATTAGATAAAACCATATTGCATAATGATTTTTATTCAGTTGATAATAAAGAAAAAAGACTTTGGTTTTTTGAACATTTTTTAATTCAAAGGAAGGAAATCCAACAAACTTATTATGAATTTGTCAATTTGCATCAAGTTCATATATTGTTTTTTGATTGGTTCGAGATATACACTTCTCAAAACAACATTTCCTATCCTTTCAAAGAGTCAAACCCTATTACTATTAAAGAAACCACCGAAAAAACTCTTCGATAGTAACAATCTGAAAGCATCCCCTCTTGAGCGTAACTCATGCGAACCTCCTATTGAAATCAGAGCTTCACCTTACAAAATTCCAAAGCCAAATGATCCTGAAGCCAATTTAAGTAGTATTATCCAACAGAACAATTTCTGTAATACTAACTTAAATACTATAGGAAAACAGTTGACTAGATTGGAAAACCAATTTCAACAGTCACCCATATCTGTTTCTCCTAGTCCAAAACCTGTTCCTCTAAAATCAGATTCTGATAAAAAGCTTAAAGAACCTATTTTCAAACCTTTTCAGGTTTCGAAAACTAGTCAGAAGCTTGTCCAAGATTCAAGGTCTGATTTTGCTAAAGCCATTAGAGAACAACTAGATAGGATTGAAGATGCTTCCTCCTCATCTAGTAAAGTTCAAATAGCTCCCGATACTCCACAATCTAGCAAGATTGATACTCCTCAATTAAGTAGAATTGGAGTACTCGACCAAGACCAGGTTTCTATTGCCTCTTCTGACTTAGAAGCCTTTACTGAAGAGCCTATTCCTAAAGCCAACAAAATTCATCGACTGCACCCCTTACTTCCAAATTCCACCGATTCACCATAGATATGTGCCCATTAAATCAAGCTCGATATAACGATCCTCTGTCTATGAGTGGAATAGATGGAATGTCTGAATACAACATTTTAGGTGTTTTGCAGCAAATGACCATGGCAGCCAATGCTTATAAAACCCAATCAGGAACTTCTGATAGAGCCATAGCAGAAATCTTGATCACGGCTTTTATCATTAATTAAAAGGTCATGGATCATCTCCTCACTAATTTGGCAGAATCGACATCATAAATGCCATTCAAAGCGATGAGAATGGTGCCCCATTCTCGATACTCCAATAATCCAATCTGCGTACTCGATTTTGACTATTTCTCCATTTCATAAGTGATCCTTCACCTTGTAGACAAAAAATGCCGAAATTATTACACAATTTGAGATGTATGAAACTTAGTGATTTTAATGATTACAAAACCACTTTCTTTACTGACTCTTCCTAAGGGACGATGCTAATCATGTAACTCGGAAGGAAAATTTTGCGCTTTACCCTTTCGGGAGAAAAGGTAAAAATTCTATTAAAGTCCTTTTGAAAACTCAGATTCCTTATGATTTAACTCCACTTGAATTACCACTTTGTCAACAAAGAAGGATTAAAGATTTGTCGATTCAAACTTCGAAACGTTCAAAACAAAGAGCTTAAATCTAAGCAAGAATTAGGCGTTCTCGCAAGAATTCAATTACGACCCTTTAAAGCTTCCACTTCCAGAGATCAGAATTGGGTGTTCTTCTAAACCTTACAAAAACATTATAAGTCTAAAAGCTAAGAAACCCTTTCACGATTTTAAAACTTCCTTATAAGAAACCTTCGCGCCTTATAAGAACTATAGCTTTCTAAAAGAAAGAGTTTAAAGCCAAACCTAAACCCTTTCAATTTTAAAAGATACTGCTTTTAAATGTGGTACGAAGGTCATATCAAGACGCTTTTGTAAATGAACAGAGACTCCACGAGCTCTACCGGCGAGGAAATCCTTTCCAAAATTGCCTTCTTCCGGCTTCGACTAGTCTTCCCGGAGATGACCCCTCCAAGTCGATGAACTATTCGACTCAGATAGCTCTGCTTCTAGCAATAGTGATTCTGATACGGATAATTCTTATTTAAAAAAAAAGTCAACGTTTTGACTAAAGACCAAGAGATTTTTCTTGAACTTGTAAAGCACATTTCGGATCCAAATCTTCAAAAAGAATATCTTGATAAGCTTTTAAAAAATCATGGACTCAAGCAACACAGAAGCTTCTTCTTCTAAAATCCCTATTGTCAAAAAGAATTCCTATGATTTAACTGAGATTTTAGATAAAAAGAAAACAAAGAAGTCTACTCCTAATATCCAAGACCTTCAAAAGGAGATTAAGGATATTAAACTTGAGATTAAAGATTTAAAAGAAAAACAAAAATCTGATTCTGCGACTATTCAACTCCTTTTACAAAAACAGTTGCAAGATACTTCCGATAAGGAGGTTGAATCAGAAAATGATGATATTGAGCAAAAAATTGATAATATTGAGTCAATTCCAAATGATTTTTTGTTTGTCTTAAAGCAAATCACCACCAGAAAATATTTGATTAAAATTACTTTAATTTTTTCAAATGATTTTGCGATTGATGCTATTGCTCTTTTTGATATCGATTTAAATTGATTCGTGACATTTCCAAAAAGATTTCATGAGAAAACTAATGAAAGACTCTCAGCTGCAAACAATTCAAAGCTAAAGATAAATTCCAAAGTTGATGCATCTATTTATAATGACAAAATTGAGTTTAAAACTTCTTTTGTTCTTACAAATGATATACACCATGCTATCATTTTAGGAACACCTTTTATCAACCTAATAACCCCTTATGCTGTCAATTATGATGGTATATATTTCAAAGCAAAATCCAAAGAACTTGCTTTTTCATTTATTGAAAAACCAAAGACTCGAAACCTTAATATTGTTAAAGCTTGCTCGGTTTATCAAAACAAAATCAATGCTATTGTAAAGTCTAAACAAGATGATTTATTTTACTTACAAAAAGACTTAAATTTTCAAAGAATTGAGAGTCAACTACAAAATGATTCTATACAAAGAAAAATTTCCGATTTCAAAAGCCTTATTGAAAAAGATATTTGCGCTGATCTACCAACTGCCTTTTGGAATAGAAAACAGCATTTGGTTGATTTACCATATGAAAGTTCTTTTGATGAAAAGCAAATACCTACTAAAGCCCGTCCAATCCAAATGAATTCGGATTTGGAACAACATTGTAGAGAAGAAATAAATGATCTTATTTCCAAAGGTCTTATAGTGAAATCCAGGTCACCTTGGTCTTGTGCCGCTTTTTATGTCAACAAAAATTCTGAGATTGAAAGAGGTGTACCTAGACTTGTGATAAACTACAAACCGCTAAATAAAGCTTTAAAATGGATTAGGTACCCAATACCTAATAAGAAAGACTTGCTTCAAAAACTCTGCTCGGCCTTCATTTTTTCCAAATTCATAAGTTTTTAAATTCAAATTCATCCTAAAGATCACATAAAACGCATCGTCTTTTGGTCAATACGAGCGGATGATGCCCTTTGAAAAAACCTTAGAATTTCAAAGAATTATGAATGATATTTACAATTCCTACTCTCAGTTTTGCATTGTTTATATTGATGATGTCTTGATTTTCTCTCAAAGCATTGATCAACATTTTAAACATTTAAAGACTTTTTATCTTGCTACAAAAAAGGCTGGATTAGCTCTTTCCAGTTCAAAGATTTCTTTGTTTCAAACAAAAGTCAGGTTTCTTGGTCATCACCTTTCCAAAGGAACCATTACTCCTATTGAAAGATCTCTTTGTTTGCATAAATTCCTGCACAAAATTTTAGATAAAACTCAACTACAAAGATTTCTAGCTTTAAATTACGTTTCTGATTTCTAACATCAATAGGATGTCAAAACCTTTGCATGATAGGTTAAAAAAGAATCATGTTGCATGGTCAGAAGAGCATACTAAAGTTGTTCGTTTAATAAAGCAGACTGTTAAAAGCATTCCATGTTTACATCTTGCAAATCCTGCATTTCCTAAAATTGTTGAAACTGATGCATCAGATTTAGGATATTATTTTAAAAGAAAGAAAATGATAAAAGTATAATACAATACGTCATTCGGAATGATTGTCAGAAAAATTATTCTACTATCAAAAAAGAAATTCTTTCTATTGTTTTATGTATTACTAAATTCCAAAGTGATTTGTTGAATCAAAAATTTTTACTTAGAATTGATTGCAAAGCTGCAAAACATGTTTTAGAAAAGGATGTTCAAAACATTGCATCAAAACAGATTTTTGCACGATGGCAAGCTATTCTCAGTGTTTTTGATTTTGATATAGAATTTATTAAAGGTGATCAAAATTCTGTTCCTGATTTTCTAACTCGGGAATTTCTTCAAAGCAGGTAATGGCACCAAAGAAAAGAGACAAAGGGAAGGCACCTCTTAAAGACTCTGCTTCCCAAGAACCTTCCAAAGAATCCCAAACAACCCCTTCTAAAGAAAAACTCCTTTCTCACCGCCAATTAAATCTTGATCGAATTCAAGAACAAATATAAACCCATTTCCTCTGAAGACCAAGTAAAGCAATGGATGAGTTCCATTACAAAATCACCTGAACTTATGATAGCTCTACAAAGTTTTTCCCAAAGCCAACCTAAAGAGGAAGAAAAACCTACTTCCAAAGATATCTCAAAACCTTCCTCTCAAAACATTGTTGTTTCTGGTGAGAGCTCATCCTCCCAAATTGTCCTCTCTCAGCCAACACCTTCAAAGAAAACCTCTGATTGGTTTGATAAAGCCCATTTTCAAAACATTATTTCAATGGAAGATGGATTTTACCATCCTGATCCTTTTCAAAGTATTTCAAAGTTTTTTCCCCAAGGTTGGTTTTTCAAACCATGGGATTTGACAAAACCCCAGTCTTACTATCAAAGCATTTTGGAAATTACTGATTCAGTAAAATTCAAACATTTCTTTTTAAGTAAAACCCATTCTGAGCCGGCCTATTCTACGGCCACAATTTTAAAAGTTTTGAGCCCTAACCAGTGGGGTGATCTACTCCACAACTTTAAAACTTTCCCTCTTGATTTTGAGACCATTAATCGTTTTTTTTTCCCACTGATTACCAAGCTTATAACACTTTCTTCATACAAAACCCCAAAAGATCCCATTCCTGGTTATTTTTCTTTAATTCAAAAATAACCGTCCAAAGCCTACCAAACTGGTTTCGCCATTGGTGGAATTATTTTGGTCCGACCTCTGAGATCCTTACCCAAAATGCCCTACAATGCCTAAACCTTTTCAAAGCCAATTATAGACTCATCGAGAAAGATTTCTCATTTTCTCTCGCTTCACCAATTTCTTCCTCCCATGGATGTGAGTCTTCACATCAAGATTCCCATTTTATCCTCCAAAGAACCTTTTAGAGTCAAATGGTCAAAATTTGAAAATCAAATTAACTACCAATGTTCAAAATTGGCCATCTCAACCAAATTAAAAGACATTAAAAGACTTTCCTTACTCAAAATCCAAAGCCCAAGCTCTCCTCAAAGTGCCAAAATGTAAGAGAGTACTTCAAAGAATGGAGCAGCCTCGCCTCAAAATCCTCGAAGATTCCTCCGATGATGATGATGAGCCCGCCATCTCACTTGGAGACGAAAATGAAGATGATTGTTTCGGAATTTTCTCTCCTTTAAAGCATTGTAAATAGTTCATGTAACTATTCAAAAAAAAAAAAAGAAGTATTTTTCCTTAGACATTTTATTTTTCTCCTCGGGTGGTCCTCTGGACACAAGTGAGAGCGCACATGTCTCTTCACCCATATTTCAAAGATTCCTGTTCGACATTTCAAAGCCTTCAAAGATTGCCAAAGACCAAAGAACCTGCTCAACACATCTTGAGAAACAAGATAACGATTCTCGCCAAAGATTCCTCGCAAGATCAAAGACTTCAGTAAATCAGACACCTTTCCATTTGTTACTTACAAACCCGCTTATGAATAGACAAATGATATCAGATACTTTTTGCCTTTTGTATATATTCGTTGAGGAAGACTGAGACTCCTCACGGGTTTTATTTTTGAGCATTTCATTTCTCTCTCTTCTCCTCCTTCTCTCTAAAAAAATTCTCTCTAAAGCACGAAGAGTTCAAAGAAATCTTCTGTTTACACAATAGTTCTATCTTAGAGCTTTGAGTAATCAGTCTAGTTCTTTACCTTCAACAATCTTCCCGTCTTTCAATCTTCCCTTCTGGAAAGATTTGAAATATTGTAAAGCAGCAACAGAACAAAGTGTATGTCTAGATCTTTGATCTAGTTTTATTTACAAAGCAATTTCAATTTATGTAATTTAATTTCAAAGCATTTACATTTCTGCAATTTACCTTTAAAGCATTTTCTTTTACAAAGCATGTTTGCAGACTGATTTGTATCAGATCTGCCATATAACGTATACATTCTTATGAGGCAAAGAGACCAGATCTCGATCCTCAGTCGTAAACTTCTCTTCTCCCTCCTTTCAGAGACCATTTCCTGAACCGGATTCTGCATCGTATGTTTTCGTCAACCTTAATGCACGTTTATTTCTCAAAAGTTCTCATTATATATATATATATATTTTTTTTTTTAATTCAGTATTTTTAAGTACGAGAAAATTAAAGAAAGATTTAAAACTGTGCAGTTTTAAATTTACAGTTTTAAAGATTAATTTTAGGAAAATTTTTAACCTACCTCCAAATTAATTGACATTTTGTACCGTGCACCAAAAAATAATGACGTGTTGCACCGCGCCCCCGATTCCGTTAATTTTTCAGTTATTTCTAACGGTTCCGTCTAACTTTTGATTGAATGACAAAAATGCCCCTCTATATGAAAAAAAACAAAAATTTTAGCTCATTTAATTTTTTAAGGTTTTTTAAATTGCAATAAAAAAAAATTTCTTGTTACATTTACATTGTCACCACTATTATTTTTCCTTTAATTTTTTTAAGATTTTTATTTCAATTGCAATAAAAAAAAATTTCTTGTTACATGTACATTTGTCACGACTATTATTTTTCCTTTAATTTTTTTAAGATTTTTATTTTAATTGCAATAAAAAAAATTCTTGTTACATGTACATTGTCACCACTATTATTTTTCCTTTAATTTTTTAAAGATTTTTATTTCAATTGCAATAAAGAGAATTCCCATTAAAATTAATTTAAGAAATAAACTTTCAATTTTACCCCTCCACCGTTAAACTTAACTGAAAAATTAACGGAATTGGGGACGCAGTGCACACGTCATTTTTTTTTTTTATGTGTGGTGCAAAATATCAATTAAGTTGGGAGTAGGTTAAAAATTTCCCTTAATTTTATAATACTATTAAACTCATAGTTTTAAAGTTTTTTTTTCGATTTTTTTTAAGTTTAAGATTTCGGATAAAAAAAAAACTACTAATACATAGAAATTTATGTATAGCTGCTTACCTTTTGGTGCAACATCGACATCAACATGCAATTAATCATCCATCACTCATAAGTCATGCTCGCATATATAAATTAAGATTGGGATATTTTACATTTTGAGTAAAATAAATCCACGCTACAACTTATATAAAAAAAAAAAAATTCCACACTAAAAAGTATTGTAATTCGTTTAAGATCGGTCAACGGTTATGGACTCAATCTATCTATGCGTGAAAAATGTCATCATAAAGATTTAAAGTCACATGCATGCTTGCCTAACTAGAGTACTCAATCTATTGTCACTTTTTCTTTTTCTTTTTTTTAGAAAAAAATGAACGTCGTGAAGACACATTCATGGCGTACGTGTATCCAATCTTTACTTATATTAACGAAATAGATTTTAAAACATCCGATTGAGGCATTAAAAAAAAAAAAGTGCCGGTTTTGAAGTGTTATAAATTATTTATTTTCTTAAAAATACTTCTTGCTCTTTTCTCTACACATTATTGTAATAACTTTTTTTTTCAAGTACATAATCTCTATCAGGACTTATTTTGACGTAGCTCATTTGAGATCTAGCTAAAAAATATGTTCTTAAAAAAGAAAAGTCTATTGTCAAATAAAGAAAATTCTACTCTCAAATTACACATGAAAATACTCTGAATTTTAACCTATAGGATCGAGTCAATAGCTCTCAACCCCTAAATTAAATATTGATTGATTAATTTCAACTATTTTTTTCCGTTATGTGGCATATTACAGTTGACTTTTTTTAAAATTCTTTTTTGGGAGTATCGTTGTTTATATACATATGCGCCAAAATATTATTAAATTTGAATACTTACAATTATACGGATCTATTCAATCTTTTTCATGACTGGTAACTTGTGGGTTGAGAACAGATTCAAAAGAGTGCTAAAAGAAAATCAATTTTATTTAACAAATTGTACCGAAGTTGAAATATCATGATATATTGTAATGGAAACACTTCAGCTTAAGAACAAGACGTCGGTTACGGTTACATAAATTTGATTAATTTAAACAGGAGAAATTTGGAATGAATGGGGTAGACAATATATTTTTATTATAAGGATGTCCAAACGTATAACATTCAAATTTAACGTTGAATATATTTGACCAAATATACTTTCATTTTTATCATACTACATAGCCACTATTACCATTAGGATTATATGTACATCAGAGACTAGAGATATTATAGAGTACATAAAAGGTGCCACACTCAACTAATGCATATATGTCATAGATATATTTGTTTTATAAAAATCATGATACAATTAGTAGTTATATTTAAATGAACTATACATAGCATATATGCATTAATTGGGTATACTACCTCTAATGTACTCTAAAATTTTTCTAGAGGTTGAGACAAATCAAAAGCCCACGTGGAAACTCTAGATGGCACAAAGCCTTGTTTCTATATATTGAGATTGTTGAAGAAAGAAAATGATGTTGAGTCAATAAGATGATTCACAACACCGGCATGAATAGTGCCTTTTTTTTGTGTGCTCAATGGTATTGTAGCATGAACAATAATCTTATTTTTATGTTGATGGTGTCTTTTTGGCGTTTTAAATATTAATGCTCTTCAAAAGATAGCTAGTAAAAGTTTTATTCATGTGGTTCTGACGCCAAAAATCGTTGATGTGGGTACTACCAAATTTCAATGCCAAGATTTCAATTTGCTTGTAGAGACGATTTCTAGCTTTGATTTAACAACCCAGTAGAAGTTGACAGAATCCAACCCTGTAGTTTGAAATGGCGAGCACAATTCTATCCTGGCAAGCACTGCAACTAGAAAAATAGTCAGGGGTGTAGGAAGTTTTTCCGACGTTAATCCTCCGACACTCAAGTCAGCATTAAGGATTTTCGTGGAATAACGCAAGTGTATAAATTTTGTGTAAGAATGAATAAAAATAAACCAAAAAGAAAAACGTAAGAAGAAGTTCTCCCTTAAAATAAGAGGAAGAAGTAAAGACAAGATAATGAAGGATAAAGATGAGTGAGGATGAAGAATCAGTTCAAAAAGTAAATCAATTAAGATACATAGAGAATTATATAAGATAGAGCTTTTTTAAAAAAAAAAAATCCCCAATTATTGGCATTCTTATCATTTTTATAGGACCAAATTCTACCTATAGATTATGGTATAGTGATTTTTGGATAGAGTCTCCTCTTCATCCCCCTAAATGACAAATCTGGCACCACCCTTCTAGAAAGCGGGCCCGCCCATTTTGAAGAAGGAGGCACTGCTTTCTTCTTTGACTGGAACAAAGAAGAAAAAAAGATAAAGAGTGGTGCCGCACCAAAAAGGGAAAATAAAAAATAATAAAATATTATTATTATTATTTTAATTGAAAAACAAAGAGGAAATGAAGTTATAGATAAAAGGCTTCATTTCCCTCCTCAGTATCCAATTCTTCTATTCTTCTTCAGATCCATTTTGAGAGGAGAATTAGTGATGGTAGATTGAGACGTGCAGAATGGTAAAATATTACAATACTAGAATCCTTATATTACTAAAAAATATTTTTCTTCCGTTTCACCAGAAATGTAGGATAAAACCCGAACCACGAAAATTTGGTGTCCCCGGATTCTATTGTCTCATTATTTCAATTTCACTTTAACTTCACCAATCAATTTCATAACAAAGGTATCCAGAAATTAGTTGTATTTTTTTAGTCATCGCTCACGTTTAAACGATATTGTTCACGTGCGATTATTGACGATACAAGATCGCTTCGTAAGAAACAGCGATCCAAGAATTTTATCAAAGGGAATAGTAGGTGAGTGAATAACAACGTGGTTTTGTAAATGTCTAGAAAAGTTCTCACACAAATGCGATAAGAGCCAATGTTTTTAACCATCATGATCCTCCAGTTTTTCCCGAAAATATCATGGCATGCATTTTACACATACCGCAACTATTCAAGGTACACTAGTTCATGTATGATTTATCAACAAAACGACAAAGTATGAAATCGAAGTTCAACGAATAATTTCTCGTCAGGAAAAAAGATGAATGTTATCTTCAAGAACAATAATTGTCATGAATCAAGAAAGTGCCCATGAGATAACTCGATGACAAGTGGAACGAGATGGACTAATGCCATTGTTGATCTACACTTGGCATTTACGTATTATCCAAAAAAAAACAAGAAAGGAAATATAGGATACTCACACAAGGTTGTGTCACTACACAATAAGATCTTCTTGAAAATGAGACTCTATACTCTTCGAATTAATCTACATCAACTATATCAACATTTCAAGACTCTATTTTCGCAACTCACAACGCTGGGTCATCAACAGAGGAAAAACATGCATAGCTTCTACTAGTCTACATGATTCAGATGATCATCTCATCATCAATCTGAACAACAATCAAGTGGATGTATTAGTCTTCAACGATGTTGCAGCCTCCATATTAAACGAGAAAAGGTATAAAAATAAAGAAGACATACAAGTAAGTTCGCAGAATCAAGCACTATCGGTGACGAGGAGATCAACGAGCGCCCCAAAGTCACAATCATGGTAGATCAAAGTCAAGAAATAAGAAAATGTCAAATGCTAAATCAAAGAAATGGCACGCCAAAAAGAGCGCTGAATAACCGTAAGAGAAAATAGGTAAAGATCCCGAGTTATCAAATGCTTGTGTGTGTAACAAGTACTTTGGATGATGGCGAAATTCTCTATAACGAGGCAAAGAATTGTTTGTAAGCGTAAAACTTATTCGACGCTCTTATAGACCGAGCTACCCGACACATGACCTCCTGAGAGAATGGTTTAAAACATATGAACATATCTTAGGAAGATCAGACATGAGAGATGATCATGCCTCGAGATCACCGGGGTATTATTAAAATAAAATGTTTAACGGTGGCACAATTCAATCAAGAAAGCGAGACATGTCAAAATCTTGAAAAATCTATTGTCCCTGGACAAATAAATAGTCACCAAAAATCATATTGAAAATGAGATTATAAAGATTTCTAAAGCGCGTCTTTAATGAAAGTAGAAAAATTACTACTAATTTGTTCACGCCAGTAAACACTATGGAAGTCGATATGCTGTGTCGCAAATGTAGAAGAATCAACGATGACGTGGCACCTCAAACTTAGCCATGTCGTAATAAGGTTCAAGATTCTTTCTGAAAATTACTTTCGGCTCAAATCGTGAACTTACCATTTTGTGAGCATTTTTGTTACAAGTAAGATAGATTGAACTCAAAGCAGATCCGATGCCAAAAGTAAATGCATTCTAGACTCATTCGATGTTCGGGGAAATGCCTGATATGTCCATGAGGTGAAAATACTTGACTTTTATTGATAACTATTTTGAGGTGTTGTATCCAATCAAGAAAAGTCAACTGCTTTTAATATTCAAACAATACAGCGAGTAGAACTTGAATTCGTAAAGAAGATAAAGTGCTTAAGGACAACAATACGAGAGTATACAAATGCAGTTTCTGCTTTTTGTATGTTATTCAGAGGCTCACTTGACATACACTCCTCAACAAAATAGAGTGGCAGAAATGAACATGACTTTATAGAATAAGAGCTATGTTGAGAATCATGCACCCAATTCATTTTAAAGTAGCCAAAAGCCTGTAATATAAGAATCGGTCACCATCCACAAGAATCAAGACTCGACAGATGTGGATTGAAAGCCGCTGATTACTCTCACCTATATGCATTTGGATGTCCAAATGATGTACAATACCTAGGAAAGATCAAAGTATCATTCGACCCCACACAAGATCGCCATCGAAGAGATGTTATCTTAGAATATCAATTACAAAGAAAAGTACGGGCGATAACACTGAATGAAAATTTGTAGACCATATACGTGGAAAATAATTCGTAAGATTTAAATTCTTCTAAAACAAAGCACCAAAGCGCCGGAATAAGAACCAATCGAGTCCGAGGCCCCGTTCGACGGTCAAAGAGACGACCACCAGCTGGCACTTTGATCACAGATCAATGTTGCATTCTAATAAATGATCGAGAGCCATCAACTTTCTAAAGCTTTAAATGCCTAGATGTCGCTTGGATGACAAAGAACGAAGAAATTAAAGCTCTACACAAGAATAAGATATATGAACTTATATAATTACCATGTGAAGAAAAGTCATTGAAATAATTTGGTCTACGAGATCAAGCTGATGGTAATTACCAAGTAAAGATCGTGGCAAAATTAGGGTGAAAAGATATGCCTTAAAAATGCATTGACTTCAATGAGATATTTTTCTCGTGGTTCGACTTCAACAGAGGCCTTGGCAACGTATGCTACATTTGACCTACATCTAGAGCAGATATGAAAACCTGTTTCTTCACAGAACTTGAATAAGAAATGTATATGCTCCAACCATAAGGTTTTCAAAAAGAAAACTTGGTTTTGAACAAATCTCTATACCTCAAATGCATACCGCGTGTTGATATAAGAGATTGATTCTTTATCATGAGCCTTGGATACAAAGCAGACTCATTATTATATTACAAGAAGTTTAAAGATAATGATTTCATCATTTTTTCATTGTGACGTGGATGACATGCATTTCAACAAAGAGCGAGTCCAAGAATCAAGACACAATTGGCTAAGGAGTTCAAATGAAGGACTGGGACTAGGAAACAAGATTCTAGGAATGTAAATTTACAGAAAAGATAACATGAAGATTTGGTTTTCTAAAACTATCAAGAAAATCATACAATATGCAAGATTGTAAACCAATTTCTACACCACTTCCTCGTTAATTTCAAGTTATCCTCAAATATGTACTAACAATGAAACATGAGGAATAAGATGTCTCGAAAATACCGCTTCAGATTAGCAAGGGGAAGTTTAATGTTCATATGATATGTACTGACTGTATATTACATGCTAATGCGAGAAGTCAATACACATAATCTGATGGAGAACATTGAAAAATTGTAAAGAGGATTATGAGATACATCAAAGGAACCTCAAATATTGCTATGTTATAGAGGAATAGAATTTATCGTCAGGTTATGTGGATTCAAATTTTATGAGACTTTGATAAAATGAAATCCATTATCGCTATATGTTTACACTAGGAGTCAGAACTGTGTTTCAAAATTGCAGACTGGGCTCTATTTACAATAATATGGCATACACAAGTTTGCAAGGAAGCTTATTCTGATACAAAGGTTACAAAGTTTTTGTGACAATGAGGCATTGCGATATCAAGGAATCCAAAGATTTCATTCTAGTAAGTAAAGCACATAGGGTACAACATCACTTCGCTCAGAAGTAATGGAAGATCAAGTGTGGATTTGCAGAAAATTTATACCAAGGAGAATCTAATAGATGTTTTGACAAACGATCAACGCGATAAGTTTGTATGAGTAAATCCTCTCAGTCCTTGTAGAAATGCAAGTAATATGACAACGATGAAAAGGATGATGGAGATTAATTGGTGCACAATCTAATTTCCAAGTGAGAACGATAAAATGGCATGCGGCACCACTGCCAGAAGGCGAGACCATTTCAAGCCGCTTTTCTTTGATCGAACAAAGGAAAAAAAAAGAAAAAGAGAAGACCGAAAAAGGGAAAAGAAAAATAATAAAATAATATTTTATTTTTATTGAAAAGGGAGAGGAAATTGTTATAAATAGAGGCTTCATTTCCTCCCAAGATCCTATTCTTTTCTTCTTCTTCGATCCATTTTGAGAGTGAATTAATTGTAGATCGTATTATGGCCTTAGCAATGAGCCAAAATATTATAATTTTGTAATCTTTATATAACTAAATAAATATTTTTCTTCCGCTTTCCTCGGATGTAGTTAAAAGTTTTAATCACGAAAATTTAGTTCCATTGTGATTCTGTTATCTCATTATATCTCAATTTCACTTTAGTTGTACGTCTGTTTCACCCATCAATTTTCCAACACTAAATTCTAGGATTATGACTTTTTTTATAGGATTCCCTTACTCCCTGGGATCATGTGGTTATAGGTTTTGTGGATAAAAATAAATCCCTAGATTTTCGGATAGGTGGAAAAGTTGTTATGATCGAGTTTGTCCCCAATTTCAACCGCCTGCTCGCCTATTCCTACTCGCCAGTTTTCCTCCAGGTCGTTTTAAGTGGCGAGGCAATCAAAATCAACCTTCAAAGAAAGCTTGATTCTGGTTCATGATCAACCACCAGTTCCATGCATTAAGCAAAATGAGAAACAAATTCAAGATGGCTTATTTTTCGAGTATTATTTCCAATCTTCACTTGCCACTCGATCATCAACTAATATATCGCTTATTAGGTTGACGATATAAAAAGAAGAAAGAAGCTCCATATCGAAATAAATTTATCAAGCTTCTTACGAACTAAGATTCTCTCTTGACCTAGGAATTTATTAATAAAATAAAAGATAATAAAAAGATTTGATTATTTGTAGAATAACAATTAATATACACGTGATCTTTCAAAGCTAAGGAAAAATATAAACTTGTCGCTTATAACCTGCATAAATTAAGTCAATAAATTCATCTAAACAATTTAGGTGAAATTAACAGTTTTACCTTAAAAGAACAAAAGTATATGATGTTAAAAATGGAATCAGTCGTTAGAAAATCCTTCCATCAATCCTTGATAATTTAACTCACAGTTACATGAGTGTTCAGGCGAGGAAAAGAGTCAACCGTATAATATAATGATATCATTCACACGTAATTTTTCGATCTGTTTCTTTATCTAACAATCCAACAAGAATATTCCTCACAACGATCGATTTCTCACAAGAGCATTGTAAGCAACTGATGAAGAATTTGTCCTTGATGGAGAATGAGGATGGCTCCATGGAGAGACCTTACTGCAAGGAATAAAATTATACCATGAAGGATAGAAGCAAAACCGAGGCTGCAAGAAGAATAGAGCGCACTCATGCGTCGATCTCTGGTCAGGAAGATAATGGATGCAATTTCTATTGACATCAAGAACCCCATTCTTGATCAGCTTCCTACACAAAGGCCCTACTCCAGTGAAATAATTATTCGACAATGATAAATTCACCAAATTATCCAACGCGCATAACACTTCCGGTACCGGTCCGTACAGTAAGTTTCCAGAGAGGTTCAGCCGTTCGATCTTTTCCAAGCACCCTAACGAGCACGGCAGTGGGCCTGTCAACCGGTTGTTACTTGCATCAAAAACCCTAGCTTCTCGCAGAAACCCCAGCTCATAAGGGAGACAGCCTGTGAACAAATTATTCAAGAACAAGACTTCGATTAATGTGGAGGAAAGTTTGCCAATGCTTCTCGGGATTGAACCGGTGAATTTATTGTTGGCGAAAGTGAGATATAGCGCTGGTGTGGAACCGAGATTTTGAGGGAGTTTCTGCATGAAATTGTTGTTGTTAAGAAAGAGTACGTCTAGGGTTTGCATGAAAACTTGAGGAGGGACTGATCCTGTAAAGAAATTAAATCGGATGTCTAGAAACGATAGGTCATTTTTTCCAAGAATCGCCACGGGGAAAGTACCCGAAAATTTGTTGTTACTTATGTCTAGCTCGTATAGATATGGAAGTTGCGCAAGCTTTGGAGAGATGGTTCCTGAAAATTTGTTGGAGTTTGCATGAAAGAGGGAAAGATCAGGGAGTTGATCGATGAAGCCGTCAAGGGTCGGGGCAGCAAGCTCAAATCCGTTGAAATCTATTGAGGCGAGGGCGATGGCTGTGAGATTGTCAGGAGGGTGACCGCAGTAGAAGCCTTTGTATTTGCATATATCTGAACCAATCCATGTGCTTGTGATGTTGAAGGGATCTGATGTGATCGTGTTCTTGAAGGTTTGAATTATTGGTAAATGGTCAAGCCTTTGGTCCAAGAAGGTTAAGGCTTTTGGTACTAATGGAGGTGATGGTGATGGGCTTGGAGAACAATCATGGCACATTACGCAGAGGAGATAGTATGGAGGAAGTAGATGAAAGCGTAGTGATTCATGCTTGATTTTGGAAGTGGCAATGTGTTCCATATTGGATGTATGAGATTATATAGATCGGAGACAAGCGGAAAGAATTAAGATGGGTATTAAATGACTTTGATATGAATTTTATATATGAGAAGTATAGGTATTGTTGATGGTCTCATTTGTAAAGTAACTGGAATCATTAATTATATGATTTTTCAATGTAATGTTTGTGGATTGGTTAGTTCATCATGGATGTCATAATCAATTTAGAAAATGTGCTAATTTTGCACCTGTAGTGGTGGGTGGGTGGGTGGGTATCTTAATAGGCTAATCTTCTAGATATATGATAGACTTCTTATATGTATTACCAGCCACAACAAATAATGGTCACTTGTGGAGTCCTATGAGATTTATACTCATTCGTTCCCTCAAATTTTTGAAAGAGAAAATCGATGAGTTGGTGAAATTCAATTTCATACATTGAATCATTCGATTATATGAAGTCCAATATTGAATTATTGTCTTAGATCATAGTTGAGAAGCCATTTCCAAAAAGCAGTGATCAAATGTTAAAAGGATTTTCACTTTCTCAGTGCGCTCACTAAGGCACGAATAATAAAGTTGTGGGAAAATTGGAACTGTGGAGGGAAACACTTGCGTAATCATGAGAAAGTCAATGATGTCCACTTTTGGGCCTCCAAGTAAGATCCATGAAGGCCCATGTAACTCTATTAGCCCATGAAAATGTGCCTTCGTGGGCTCAAGCCCAATTGAGGAAATAAGACAAGTTCTTATTACCTTTTTCTTCTTCTGTGCTTTGCATGGTGAACAAGGAATTAGGAATAGTATTAACATTTCGGAGGCTTCTCAATGCCAGCTAACTATTTCTTGTACATGTCGAGGCATAGTAATAAAAACAAAGGCACTTATAACCCTGCAGCGTCACTCTATCTATCACTTTTCTTTATGCTTTTGTTAAATCAGGAAAATATTGGTCCCCACTCTTCTTATTCATTGACTGAACTAGGTGGGTTTTGGCCACTCGCTCCACAGCTCCAGCTACAAGAAACATGAGTACAGGACCCCTTACAGCTAATGATTTCTTGTCCATATCAGGCATAGAAAATAAAGATACTTATAGCTCCTGTCAGCATACCCATGCAGGGTCCCAATTTCCTTAACTTCTCTTTCTACTTTGAAAAGTAGCAAAATGATGGTCCCTTAATTGACCTGAGTCAGTCTTCGGTCCTTCAATCTAGAGACGGTAAAAATACCTGTCCGGTCTGGATTTGTACCATACCCAAACGTTGTGCATTCTGAGATTACCTGTGATGAAGACAAGTTTTGGTATTGTCATCATTCGATAAACTTTAACCCGATTTTATTAAAAAATATTATAAATATATATTATTTTAAATATTTATATTTATTCACTCATTTATTATACATATATAAAGCTTTTAAATACTTAAAGCTTTATATTTTCACGCCAAATTTTATTAAAATAAATTTAAAACTTATAAAATTACCAAAAAATAAAAAAATATATATATAAACAAATAATATTAAAAAATATAAATTTGGATACTTTATTAAGTATCTCAAGTGGTCCGGTCAATACCTGGACCCCGTGGTTTTGCCATCCCTACTTCAATCTCCCATCGAAGAAACAGGACACCGTTATTTACGGCCTCATGCATTAATTCGTTCAATCTCCTCTGTAAAGGGAAAAGTACTTGATTTTTGGGTTTGTATGAATAATTCAACACCAATTAAATTGAAATGGAGATGTAGTGCTATTTGTTGCAACGTTGAGGCCTTTCGTTGAGGATGCTACGGCTATTTCGTTACACCCTAAAGTTTTTTTTTTTGTTAATAACACCAAGTTCTGTGATAAGAGCAAAATTCTAAGGAATAAACTACGAAATACTCATAAATTAAAATTAGGCAATAAAATATTGTACGATAGTTATTCTCTGGTGTTTTTAATTCTATCAAAGTACGTACTTTCAGCATTGTTCAAATTAAGGAGGACTAATTAAATAAAAATTGATTTATTGGATTGGAAATAACTAGTTTACATGGCTTCTACGGAGAACATATAAATCACTTAGAAACGTAGGAGAATTACGTACAAATAGCAACAATCAATCATCTTGGATGAATGCAGATTTGGTTGCACTACATATGATGATAGGTATCATCAGAAATGCTTTTTGAGAGCATCATAAGTCCTAGGTGATGGAGCTGGAGCCGTTAATTTTTATCAAACGTCTCGGTTAAATTCAATGTATTACGATTCCTCGCACAAGGAACCAAAGTCAACGACCTCTCGTTCGGACACTTCTTTGACTCGGAGAAGAATTTCCTGCACTCCTCCTATGATCTCTGATTCGAAGATCCAAAATGCAGTTCATTCTCACATCAAGAACCTTTCTCTTATCAATTTCCTGCATTCAGGACCAACCTGTGTAAAATAATTGTAAGACAGAGACAGGTTGACAAGCTTCGGCAGCTGGCACACAATCTCCGGCACTGGCCCGTAAAATTGGTTCATAGCTTCAGGAATTGCATGCTGGACAAGCATCCGAATGAGTGCGGTATCGGGCCAGTCAAGCGGTTGTTGCCCACATCAAAACTGTAGAGTTGCTCAGAAAGCCTATCTCATATGGCAAAACCTGTAAAGAAGTTGTTCAGGAAAAGCACTTCTAACAGGTATTTGGCCTGCCAATGCTGCTTGGAATGGGACCCAGAACTCGTTGTTGGCAAAAGTGATATAAAGGGCCCTGTGGAGCTGATATTTTCCGGAAGATTTTGAGAGAATTTGTTGTTGTTGAGGAAGAGAACATCCAGGTCCAGGTAGAAAATTTTGGCAGGGACTGGCCCTGAGAATGAGTTGAACCTGAGGTCCAAGAAAGTTAAATTCTTGATATTAACTTACTTCCATTGAAAACCGCCGAATAGCTTGTTGTTACTCACATCAAGCTTCGTATAAGAACTTCAGCTTTGATGTCATCTTTGGGATTGATTTGGTGAAGTTGTTGGAATTGGCATGGAAAATAGCCAAGTCTTCAAGCTTTTCCAGGACATCTGAGAGGCTAAAGTCTGGTCCGTTGAAGCGGTAGCCATTGAAGTCTACTCCGGCGACCGCTTTCTTCTTTATGTCAGGACGTACGTCACAAACAAAGCCCTTGTATTTGTTGCAAACATCAGGACCCATCCATGTATTTGCTATTCCTTGTGGATCATAAGTGATTCTCTTTTTGAATCTTTGAATTACTTTGAATGCAAGTTGGATTCGCTCGCTGGCAAAGGGACCAAATGGGCTAGGGGGTTTTGGCGGAGGAGGCGGAGGCGGAGGAGGCGGAGGAGGCGGAGGCGGCGGAGGCGGAGGCGGCGGAGGCGGCGGAGGCGGAGGCGGCGGAGGCGGAGGAGGCTGAGGAGGCGGACATATGGGTTCAGGAGGGGGAGGAGGCGGACATATGGGTTCAGGAGGGGGAGGAGTTGGACATATGGGTTCAGGAGGGGGAGGAGGAGGAGGGCAATATTCAGGAGCAGGAGCAGGACCATAGCCACCTCCACCAATGATGATTTCAAGTTCTTGTCTTCTAGTTTCAGCCACAACATCACCAGCAGCTACTTCATAATGCAAGCTTGAGTGAAGAATAAGAGTGAAAGCACAGAGAAAATAGACAATAATATTGGTGCCCATTTTTGCTTTCTTCTTCATCATCTACAGGGATAAATTAAAATAGAATGTGATATATAATTATAAAGAAGAGAAAGAGTGGAGGCTAAAACGGAGACTTGTCATCAGTCAAGAACTCACATGCATACAGAGAGATACTGATGTGCACTGTTATTACGTGTATTACGGGGTAGTTTGCCTATCATTTTCAGCAAGAGAAACGCATATTTATTGGCTAGTACTGTTTGTCACTGGAATCCCTTGAGTGATTGTATGTTTGCTTGCTCAAACTTTTTGGTAGGTCCAAAAATTAATGGTTTGGCTTCATGACTTCGGCTCCACTTACTTTACGTAACCTCCTGATTCTATATCAAAAATTTGATAAAAACTTAAGTTTTTGGAGTTTGACTTGGAACCATCCATTACTTAGATGATAATCACTCATCTTTTCAAGTAAGAATATAGATTTAAGTCCCCTCATATGTGATTTATAAATATTTCTTTCAAATATCTGAAGGCAAAAATATTCAACTTCATTTTTAGACTAAGCATCTAAAAAAAGAAAGAAAGAAAGAAAGAAGAACATGAAGCGTTTATGTACTATTATATACATATTAAAAACGGAATTAAAAATTTTAAGGTTCAAAGGGAAGCACTTACAAAATTAATCCAAGCTAGCTAGCTGCAACTTTATTGCTGAAGCCAAAAAACAACAGAAGCACTTTCTGCATGGAGACAGGACAACGATTGAAACCTGGAGGTCTTCTTGATTTAAAAATATGGGCACGCCTCACATGAAGGGTCCAACTTACCAATTATTCAGTCTAGTGGCCATGGAAGGCCAAATTCAAGTTTCAATTTTTCCCAGGAAACAATTCGATGAAATACGTACTTCTTTGGCAAGAACTTGATGCTTTAAACTGTCGGTGCCAAAATTGTTAAATGGACCAGCAGTGACACAAACAAATCCATTATTAATATTTAAAAGTAAATAAGAACCCAAAGAGCGCTCAGCATCAATCCTGCCAAGTTCACCTCACATGCATAATGCCATGTGTCACAACTCACAACAATAATGCAACTTTTGATTGTAAAAGGTATGGTGTATGTATCATTGGCTGTTGAGCTATTAGTCTGAGTTTTCACAGGATTTTTCTTGTTCGCATTTTCATAATTAATATATATAGTAGGAGTAAATTTCTCTCAATGTTACGTAAAATGTGTTGCAATATTTGGTACATAAAATTTTGTGATATTTCCTGCATGCATACACATCGATTCTTGATAAGATTAGACAGAACGTTCGCTCGGGCTTGGTCAAACCCGACCCCACCTGATTAATAAAAATTAAAGCTCGATCTTTTTATAGAATGTAGGGCCTTTCTAGAAAATGACCGAATCGGGCTTATCGAAACCATTTTCCACCCACAATTTAATTCTCATATCCCACCCACTACCATTTCAACTAATTCAGCAATTTCTCAATAATTTCAAACACAATTCAATTCTACTTTCCACAACCATTTCAATCAATTCCACAATCATGCATACACATCGATTCTTGATAGAAGATCATGAAATTTTATAGCTCAAGATTATGTGAAGAATAGTTAAATTCTGATTAAAAAAAAAAAGGAATTATAACTGATATTTTTAGTTTAGTGTTCGATGTCTCAATTTTGTTTTCTTTTTTTTTTCATTAGGCATGCGAATTAGTTTGTAGCATTAATTTGCTATGTTCACTCTTAATATTGGGAGAAATTAATCTACTCCATTTGCTATAACTACAAGGAGCATTGTAGATATGGTTCTTGTTAACCGTCAATGCATGTTAGATCTTGCACTATTAATTTGATATTTCTCATCTTAATTCACAGTCTTTGGTCACCAAATATCACTCTAATTGAAGGCCACATTGTGTGGGTTTAATTATATTATCTCATTGAAGTGCTTGTTTGATATGACTTATTTAATGGTTATAAGTACTTATTTAATCTCATAAGCTCTAATCATAATTTTTGTTATTGCTTTATTGCTTTTCAATGTAATTTTTTTAAATACGTTATTTTGCCTCTATTAACAAAGGCTCAAATTTTGAGCTTTTAGTAATAGAGGTTGAAAAAGATATTTTAAACGTTAAAATATTTAAAATATTCTCTATTTATTTAACAATCTTATTTTATTCTTTTCATAACATAACTTTAAAACGTTTGCATTAAAATAATTTTATAAATTTTAACGAAAAGCTCTTATTGACAACTAAATAACTAATTTTTTAAATAAAATCTCTATTAATAAAAATTCTACTTAAAAAGTTTTACTTTGAAATAGCAAACAGAGCCGAAGAGGACTGTTACTGACTTTTCCCATCATTAAAGTTTCCAATACGACGTTCCCATCACTTTAAATGGAATTATGGTTTGTTTGTTAACTGTGGTCTACAATCCACGGAGGTGGTGGGCAATTGAAAGAGAATCAATCATAGGGAGAAAATTTTAGTTGAAATTTTGAATTTTGGGAACAGATAACGAATACAAACCTTTGAACTGCGTTATGAGTGCCAGCCTATTTGCTAGTTGATTGAACCCGTAGTTTTTTTATTATTATTACATTGACTATCATCACAACTCATATTACACGGTACTATAACCGATATTTACAAATCGCATAATTATCGACCAACTTACATCAACGCTAATTAGCCGCATTTTAACCTCACAACATTCGAGGACGCCTACTCTCACCTGCCAAGAGAAAGGACTACCTTCACCAAATTAATCAGAAATACCTAATTTCACAACGCTATGTAACCTGCTTGCCTGAGGGCAGTAGTTCTGCCACTCGGGCTGAGCCGAGTGGTTTGATTGAACCCGTAGTTGAAGCAACTTGATTGCATAAAAACAAAAAGCAAGACTTTTTGCTTGACTCTAGGTCGATTATTGAGAGGGCAGAAGTTAGAACATCAAAATCATTTTAATGTAAAATTTTGTCTTAATTGGTATTATGTTTACAATCATATTTAAGAGGAGACAGAGAATTGAAAACTATGTATTTATTCATTAATGGGCGATATTATTTATGTTACAATTTAATGTTGTCACAATATTAACACTATTTACAATAATTCAATAAATCACACTACGTGTTCAATTGTTGCCATATGTATAAAAAACAAAAAAAGACTTTTGCTTGACTTAGGTCGAATATTGAGAGGGCAAGTTAGAACATCAAAATCATTTTAATGTAAAATTTTGTCTTAATTGGTATTATGTTTACAATCATATTTAAGAGGAGACAGAGAAATGAAAACTATGTATTTATTCATTAGTGGATATTATTTATGTTACAATTTAATGTTGTCACAATATTAACACTATTTATAATTCAATGAATCACACTACGTGTTCAATTGCTTGCCATATGATGTTTGAAATTTTAACGTTCATTTTGATATTTACATGGACCTCCTAACTTGTGGAAATCTAATGAATCCTCAATTGCTAAAAGAAATTGAGCAATTCACTTTACCAAGATTTTATTTCTTACCA
The DNA here is from genome assembly GCA_030448925.1 of Citrus cavaleriei. NCBI lineage: Eukaryota > Viridiplantae > Streptophyta > Magnoliopsida > Sapindales > Rutaceae > Citrus > Citrus cavaleriei. Next base: position 88,270 of record JAUJEN010000572.1, read on the forward strand.
CCCATGAACGTGACAATCTATTGTAAGACATTTCAAAGCGTTGCTCCCATAAATATACCACCTCGTGGTTCAAACAAAAAAAAAATTCATCAATTTACATGGAGGATCTAAAACTAATGAATCCCTCAAGCATGCACGCGTACAAGATTCATTACATCATTATCAACCATCAAGAAGTTTCTTAACTTTCAACACAAAAATTAAACAGATCGAAAGATGACTTTCACAACATTAAGGATTAAAAGTTAAAATCACGTAATGAGGGCAAAAGAGAAGAAGCATCACTTATGATTGAATGCTATGATTTAATAACGCCGTAAGGCATCTAAGGATAAAAAGATAATTCAATTAAATGATAATTAATGAATTTTAAACAAATAATCAGATTCGATTTATTTTTGACTTATTTATTAAATAAAAAAAATTAATGTACTTAAATATGGATTCTATTAGTTTATTTAGCTAATTAGATCGAATTTACTCATTTATTAAATGAATTAATTTTTCAAACTCAAACCTATTTAATCATATGAAATTAAATTGAATTAACGAATCTTACCCATATTGTCACCCCACTTTCATCACAGATTATTATTATTCTTGTGAAAATTGAACTTGCTTTGTACCCTTTCATGGCCTAAGTTGAATAATTTGGTCATTCCCTTCATGAGACGTACTTTTGTTTTTTAAAACAAGATGATGCCAAATGATAGGCAACTACCAAAAAGAAAAAAAGAACAATTTTATTTGTATTTTTAATATTTGTATACTGATGAGTCCTTGACTCACTAATCTCCTCTTTCTATAAATGAAATTCTTTATTATCTTGTGGATGAAGAAGAAAGCCAAAATGGGTACCAATGTTAATATCCTCTGTGCTTCATTTTAATGTTCACTTTCATTTTGCACCTATGCTTGCATTACGAAGTAGCAGTGACCTTGTGACTCAAAACAAGAAGGCAAGAAACTGAAATATTCATAGATCGATGGAGGTGGAGTTGGAGGTGACTGTGAACCTCCACATGCTCAATATCAACACGTGCGCTCCTCCGCCAGCTTCACCACTGCCACAGCCATGTCCAGACAAAGACCACCACAACCTGGCCCCTAAGCCCCAATGGCCATTTGGTCCCTTTTTAAAAAGTCAAAACAAATATGGAAATAAATAAAATTCAACATATACATGATTAATTGTCTTTTTAAACAATACACGATTGATTCTCTTAATTAATTATCTGCTTAATTAATATATTTATTGATTGTCATTTGCTAAGTGCTACCGAGTAATGATATTATAAAAGATACTGAGAAATAAAATTATTTGGTTAATCCACAACTATAACTTTGTTCACAAAATTAAATGCTCACTATACGATAGACAAAGTTACTAAATAAATCATTTCTATATATAGTATTTATCTATCTTCTCCGACATAACCAATTTTGAGGTGGACAATTTAGTTGAACTGCTAAATGGCAGCTTGTTCAAAATTTCAAGATCTACTAGATGATTCATTACATCATTATCAAGAAGTTTCAGTGTGTCAAGACAGATGTTTCCTTTGGTCTACAGATATTGCAAGCAAGCTTGAATTCCATGGCTGTTGTTTTATGAAAGCGCTTTTCGCTTTGTGCATTTGATAGCTTAAGATGCCTGACATCATGTAAATGTTGCATGATCGATGAGCCATTCAATTCATCATACGTCGCCTTCCTGACTAGATAACGATGACAAACCGCAACTACCAAAGACAAGGAAATGAAATTGCAAACATTCGGATCTGCTCAAGTTGAGTCGAAAAGCTTGAGTCATTATAAATAGTTTCCATACAGAGTCAACTTATTCCTTTAACATTACGTAAAGGTCATGGAGGAAAGGTATGGCATTTCGTCCAGCCACTCTCCAATGTGTATGCCATGACAAAACACAAACAAACACCATGAAGTAAAGAGCCTAAGATACTATACTCAAAGAAACCCAACTCCGATCTTTATGTATGTTTGTAAGTGTAACGATTTTCAACCACTCAACTACTTCATTGGGATTTCGAGGCCTTACATACAAGACTTCTTTTGATTTATATTAATGGTGAAAATTATGACTAACTATGAATGGAGCTCAATTTGGAGAGTGTTGTCACGGGTACCAATGGCCATATTATTGCCAGAATAAGAGCAGCTTAAGAAAGTTCGTCACCGATGCGCTAAGAATAGAGTCGGAGTTGGTGCGAATACGGGCTAGATGGATGGATGAGAAAAGATTTATCAAGAGAAAGATGATATTACAAAGGCACTAACTCGAAAGTTAATGGTTAGCAAAAGTGCAAATAACATGAGAAACAAAACTAAGGGGCCGAAAGCGGCAAGGAAAGTCAGCGGGTAGATCATCTTTTTCGATTCAATGCTCTATTAGAATATCCGATATCAATTTGTTCTCCGAAATGAACTTCCGAATCAATGTCATTAGTTCTATTGGTTGTCATGAAGATGTTAAACTAATGTCAAAATCGGAAGTAAGATAAAAAATTGTGCAAATGCTATTTACCCCAAGTCAAACCCCACGCCAAACCTCAAACTAATAAACTATCGCTTTCGCCTTTTTTTTTCCTTTCATTTTCCCTTAAACGACGTTGTTTTAGCTTGGTTAAGGCAAAACCACGACAACCACAAATTGCTTTCAAAACCACCTTCTTCATTTCACACCACCACGCATACCCACACCATCGCACTCACCACCACCGCTGACCATCACCGCCCACCATCACATAAGTTTCCATCACACAAACCCAACCATCGACACCACCAACACCGATACCATCACGCTAAAATACCACCCAACCATCGGGCACCACCACCAATCCGACAACCATCACACTAAAGCGAAACAAGACTTAATGTAAAATTTAAAACAAGTTCTCTTTTCTTTTTTTTTCTTTTTTCTTTTTTTGGCATAATTCAAAGGGTAATTGCTTGTAATCTAAGCATATGAGAACGAATCCAAGTGCTTTTGCTTAGAGAAACGAAGTACTTTTCATTTTGTAAAAATAACATGCATGTGTGCATGTGAAAATCCAATGACACGTATTGGTAATTCATGTATGTGTATAAATGTATACGGATCTAAATCTATCCCGATAACTTAACTCGCTTCCTCACTTTCTATCAAGAATGTATAGTACAAAAGTTGCTCTCTCTAAACATAAACCTAATTTCTTTTTTCTTTTTCCTTTGAATTATTCAAGAAGAAAAAGAGTGAAGTTAATCTCAGCATGAATTCCGGGTTTCGCTCTTTTTGAGTATGTTGGGTCCATCTATGCCGTTTAGCTTAGCGGTTTGCGGTTTTGGATCGATTCTAAAACAAAGAGAGGACGAGAGAGCAATTGGGTCGATGTAACAAACCAAACTGCTTTTGTAGAGAACAAAAAAAAAGAGGAAACGACGTCGCTTCAATTACTTTCGGTTCAATCGGGTAGAATAACATAACTCGGTAAAATTCATCATCAAGTTGTTATAGCTCTCAATTGCCAAGGTTTTATCCATAACTTTATACCTCCGCTTGTTCTTATTAACAACAATTTTCAAGTTTTGAACAATAATATTTTAGCATCTATTTTAAACATTGTCTTTCACATGTTCTTGGGTCATGAATGTATTTGAGAATTTTCCATTCCTCTTTACATTTGGCAATCAAGAAAAATAGATAAGACCGCATGAAAAATCCAACACAAAGCAATGACATGCACTTGATAGGGATTTTCTTTTCCTTTTCTTGTGAAAAAATGGCCTCTGTACTTATTAAGTCTCACAATTACAGGTATCTGGAAAGTAAAACTATTTGGTTAGTTGATATATAAAGCAATCCATGAAAATGAGAAACCAAAATCAATAGGCATAAAAGCTAATTAATTAGATTGTTCATTGATTGAATCAATTAAGAAAGCCAGGACAAAAATTTTGATTTTAGCTGTGGGAATTAAATTTTTACGAACACTCTTTTTTTTTTTTGAGTAATATGAAAATTACATTAACTAAATAAAGCCATGATAAGATTTAACCAAAAGAGATTAACACGACTCCACCTCCAAAGTTCTCGAAAAGAACTCCACCCTCGCAGTTAAAAGACGCGCAGCTGGGCGGCCAGAAAAGTCGCAGACCTTCGAACAAAAAAGTTAACTAACATCTCTATATACCCAGCGCTCACAATCATCAAGCATAAAAGCCATAGCTTGGGACAAGAGTAATTCTCCGTGAGAGCTTTCAAACCTGAAAACAATCCATCTCAACAACAATACAAGACAGCTGCGATTTTATTGAATATTCTTATAAAGTAAGGATATGAATTTGGATATCAATTGATGTGACATCACATAACCTGATGAAACATAAATGTAAAAGGCCAAAAATAGTTGAAACAAAGATTCTGAATAATAAAGTTTATTGAATAGTTATAAAATTGACAAAGTTAGATTTTAAGTCCTTTATATAATAACCCTAAATATCGTGAATTTATCAAAATAGGAAAATCGAAATATTATTTTATAATAAAATGTTCCTAATCAAATAAGAAGGAAAACAAAACAATGTTCAAATCTGAATTCTAAAAAAAAGAAGGTAAAAATCCTAGAAGAAATAAAAAATAAGAAAAATATCTTAAACCGAAAACAATTGGAAAGCAGCAAATTTCGATTTGTCTTATCACAAACTTCAAAATAAGATATTTTAGCCAAAACATACGCTTGTAGTTCAAATTATGCCTTTGAAATGTACATAACCATCCTCGCTCATAACCCTTTATTATATATCATCACATGAAAGTAAATGATAAAGTAAGTAACCATATAAGACATGATAATTTATAATGACGTCATGTCATATTATATGGTGTTTTAGCTACACAAGTTTTGTAATTCAATTTCCTCTGTAAGTATAAAAATATTGATTATCTTCTTCTTTAGTGTAAGGTTGCCACTAATCTCTATTCATATGAATGGAATCATCCAAACCCCAATGATAAATGACTTCATCAAAAAGTGTTTTAAGTTGTTCATGTATATATTTGTGGAGATTGATTTTTTATATTTATAAATATTTAAAGATAGATATGGTCTATTAAAAAAAAGATATCCAAGCTACCTCATCATAAAATTGATTAGTTAGATTTCGGTAGATTTTATTTTATTTTTTGGAAATAAATCAATAATTATTTGTAACATAATTTTTTTTTTCAAAATATCTATCAATGAACGATGCTGAATTGGGTCAAATACATCAATCCATTAAAATATGCAATGAACCAAGGCTACATAACTAGGCTTATTTATGGGCCAGGTTCTTGGGCTCAACGCTAGTCGAAGAACTGCAGCTTAATGTGCAATGATTGCCACGTTAAGTAGATTAGCAGAGATACAGAAAAACTTGCATCAGATTGGTTTGTTTCTGAACAGATAGGTTTGTCACCTCAGTCTACTTTATTATAAAGTAATAAATCTTGAAGTGACATTATTGATAGATCTTTATTGTGTGATAACAAAATTTTATATTTAAAAGAACCAGTGGAATTTATGATGGTAATTGTTCGAGTTTATGTGGTAAATTGTCATGCCGAGGTGTGATAAAGTTTATCTCATGTAAATTTCTCTCAAAACATACCAATAAAAGAGGATTTCTCTTTGTTCATCATAAAATATTATGCGTAGGTTGTGAAATATTGTAACTCTCAAGCAATTTAAATTTTCAAAAAAATTAATTATCTTAATCCAATTATTTATGGATAGAGACATAGAGTTACTTGTTGATATTACTAAAATCTTAGCAATCTTCTTAAGTTTTTAAACAATTGAAAGTCTTGTGGTTTTGTGTTTTTTTTTTTCGGCCCCCAAGAAACCAATAACCGTTGTATATTGGATGATTTATTTCGTGACTCGAAAATTTTTGACTTAAAAATTGTTAATTATATCAATCCAATTGTTTATGGAATAGAGAGTTTCTTGTTGATATTACCAAAAACTTAGCAATCCTCTAAAGTGTAATCAATTGAAAGTCTTGTGCTTTACTTCACATCTCTTTTTTTTTTTTTCTCCTCCCAAGAAAACAACAACCCTTTTATATTTGAAGATTTATTTAGTGACTCGAAAAATGTGACTTAAATTTCTGACACAAATTTCTATGTTTATTTATTTTTAACGATAAAAAATGTTGTAGCTGTACATTGATTTGCAAGCTTTCTTTGTTTGATTGTATTCAAAAGTTTGTTGTGTTATTAGTTTCAAAGAAATAAAAATTGAGATTAAAGACAATTATTAGTTATATTAATTTTTATTAATTTTTTCTGTACTACCCAGTATACAAGTGGTGCTATCTAATTCGAACCATATGATTAGGCTAAAAAAAAAACTTCCATATATTTTTCTATCACAAGTTGGATACATTTCAATGTACATATAATTGAAGTGAGACTTTAATAATATTTGTCAACTATTATCACACTTCATAATCCTAATTCTTGGATGTCAAATTTGAAGAATAAAAAAGGTATAAAAGGTAGAAAGCAATGGATTACCCTTACATTATCTAGTCAAGAAAATCCAGGAATTGATCTCCCTACCCATCTCCCACTAATTTGAAGTAGATCAAGATCACATGGGATAGCAATAGTTTGATGAAGAAGACAAATCGTATTACATAACCTCTTATCTCTAAAATATATTTAGACAATAGTGAACCCAACAATTTAAAGATTAAAATATTAAATTACTAAATACAAAAGATATGTACGTACATTATTTTATGTTTACGCAGATTCAATTTCACATATCCACTTCGAATAAAACTCAATAATCATAGTAAACAAATAAAAAAAAATAAAACAATACAAGGTTATTTATAATCCAATTCTATTCATTCAAACAAGTCACCCTAGAACTTTTAGCATATAATTACAAGTTTTCATGGGCAAAAATCAATTAATTAAATCAAACCAATAAAGAAACTTTTAGCCCAAAAAAAAATAATAATAATAATAATTATCAAAGCTCCCTATAATTTAACAAGGTAAATATTGAGCTCCATATTCTTATCATCTGTATCATATTAGTCCCTATCAAATACCATCCATCTTGGACATTTTCTGTCATCAAAACTTAATTCACAAGCAATTTTATCCTTGTATATTAATTAAAGTGTTACAAAATTGGTATCAAAGTCAAACAAGAAAAAGAAAAAAGATAGATAGAAAATTAAAGATTTTTTTAATTTATGAGGAAGTTTTAGATAATTTTAGTTTATATATTATTTCATTAGATTCTTATTAAATGTATCTCAACCAATTAAATATGAACACAATATACAAATAAACATTAACAAGCGTATAAATAACGAGAGCACTCAAAAATTTCGCCATAATTTTGATTACTTACTTTTTACTAACAAAATGAATAATAAACTCGTGGACAAACACCAATAATTTTTTTTTAATAAGACATAGTAACAAAACATATGGACTCAAATGTTTCCCGAAAACCACAAGGGCTAATTCAATAATAAACCAATTCTTTCATGAAATAAAATAAAATAAACAATAACATGCCCTGCGCTTATTAGGCAGGAGGATGATGACTCAAAACTTTGAACTCATAATTACCCACCATTCATTAGTACAAAATCTCCCTAAAAAAGATAGTTTTGGTCAAAATCTTATCACCACCATTAATCACAATCACACATGCAGTTAAATAAACCAAATATAGGCAAAAACATTCACCGCGCCCCCCCATGACCTAGCGTGTTACACAACACTCCTATTTCAACACCAACTTCCTTCTCCTTTAATCAGAATCCCATCTATATGATTTCTTCAAATCTCACCATATTCAATAAACTCTCCCCTTTCACAATGGCTTCTTCTTCTTCTTTAACCATGGTGACTACGTTCTTGTGTTTGTGTTTCTTTTTGTTTACGTCAACTTTTGCCCTAGACATGTCAATCATCGACTACAACCGCATGCATGGCAACGGCGGGGGCAACATGTCGGAATCCCACATGAGGATGATGTACGAACATTGGTTGGTGAAGCACGGCAAGAACTACAATGCGTTGGGTGAACAAGAGGCGGTTCGAGATTTTCAAGGATAACTTGAAGTTTGTTAACGAACATAACGCGGTTGCCAGGACCCACAAAGTGGGTTAAACAAGTTTGCGGATTTGACTAACGATGAGTTCAGGAACATGTATTTGGTGCCAAAGATGGAGAGGAAGAAGGCTCTTAGGGCCGGTAATGGCAACGCCAAGAGCAGCGACAGGTATGTGTATATACGGCGACGCGTTGCCGGAGTCCGTTGATTGGAAACTAAGGGTGCCGTTGGACCTGTATCAGGATCAAAGGCCAATGTGGTAAGTCACGATTTTGTTTTTGGATATATTTTAAGGTCATTTGCAATTTGATTCGTATTATGCACCTTGATTGACTTTTCATGTGGGGATCATATCTGTTTGCCTAATTGCTTGTGGAAGCCAGCCAGCTTGATTTGTGGAATCTCTTGCATGTGACTTTGATTAAAAACAGTTTGTGATGGGCTTATTGATTAAGAAATAGTTATTGGAGGTGACTAGATGTTACAATCTTATAATATTTTTTAAAACTAGTTTGCCTATTTGCTTGTGTTTGGAAATAGCTTGATTTTTGTGGAATCTCTTGCATGTGACTCTCGATTAAAAAAGTTTGTGATGGGCTTATTGATTAAAAATAATAGTTGTTGGACGTGACTAGATGTTACAATCTTATAATATTTTTAAAACTATTTTCCAATACATATTTATCCAAATAAAAAAATTAATATTTATTAAGGTTGAATTGAATTAAAACTTTCTTCAAATCGTTGGGATTGAAATAACATATAAAACCCTTAAAATTTGGACAAATTTGAATACAGGAAGTTGCTGGGCATTCTCTACAGTTGGTGCAGTGGAGAATAAACCAGATTGTAACAGGATCTAATCCTTGTCGGAGCAGGGCTGGTTGATTGCGACAAGGGATGCAATGGAGTCTCATGGACTATGCATTCAAATTCATCATCAAAAATGGCGGCATTGACACCGAAGAGGATTACCCTTACAAGGCTTTGATGGAAGTTGTGATCCCAACAGGGTACATATAGAACACGCTTACATATACATAAATGCATCAAATGTTTGATTAATCCGCTTTCAAAATTTCTCCTAATTAATTTTCTATCACTTTTTCGCCTATGCAGAAAAATGCACATGCTGTAACCATTGATGGGTACGAAGATGTTCCGCAAAACGATGAAAATCGTCGGTGCAAAGGCTGTCATAAAGCCAACCAGTTAGCGTTGCCATTGAAGCCGGTGGCATGGCCTTCAGCTCTACAAATCGGTATAACAACTCTCAACTCCTAAGAATCAATAATTTTCTTTTGTCACATTACATTACATGAAGTGACTTAAAACTTGGTGTGGTATTTTTTTGGGTGATTCATTGGGCGTATTCACTGGAACCTGCGGAACAGAACTAGACCATGGCGTTATTGCTGTTGGGAATATGCCGTACCGATGGTCACTTGGACTACTGGATTGTGAGAAACTCATGGGACCTGACTGGGGTGAAAGCGGATACATCAGAATGGAACGTAATGTGAACACTAAGACCGGCAAGTGTGGCATTGCCATTGAGCCGTCATATCCGATCAAGAAAGGCCAGAAACCCGCCTAATCCCGGGCCCTCGCCTCCCTCTCCGGTGAACCCTCCTCCGAGCTCCCCACCGTTTGGTGACGACTACTACACTTGCCTCGGGGAGCACTTGCTGCTGCATGTATGAGTATGGTGACTTCTGCTTCGGATGGGGTTGCTGCCCTATTGAATCTGCTACTACTTGCTGAAGACCCATTACAGCTGCTGCCCTCATGACTTCCCCCATATGTGACCTTGAAACTGGAACTTGCCAAATGGTAATTTAATTAAATTCACAACATTAATTAGTTCTAATGCTCTGCAACTTGTTTTGCTGATAATTGTTTTTTCCTGACGATTCTTTTTATTTGAATATGCAGAGTGCCAATAACCCATTGGCAGGTAAAATCATTGAAGCAAATTCCTGCTAGAAGTGTTAGGGCTCATCACATTCTTATTGGCAATAAGGGATTACTAGCAACTGAGAAGGCTAAGAAGTCCATATTGGGTCATGGAATGGAAGAAGAACAAGTTGTTAACATGGTTTCCATTGAAGCAGGATCTCTTACTCTTGAACTGTCATCAGCTGATGCATGACCCTTTGAAAAACAATTTAGTTGATAAAGTTAATTGATAGCATTGTACATAAGTTTTCTAAATTCTCCAATAGAAACTGCAATTCTAGCAACAAATTCCTCGTTTCAATCATCATGTATATATAGCATGTCAAGAAATTGTTCTCATTTAATATGGTCACCATTTCATTTTATATTAATTTTCTCATATTACCTTGGTTATGGATTTGTTTAAAAATTAATAAGTGCCTTTTTACACAACTCATTTTTATGGGGCAATCAAAGATTGGTTACTTGGAGTATTTTCTAAAAAAATTTCAAATAAAATTTTATTAATTATTTAAAGATAGAAATACATCTGACGTTTAAAGCGCCAAAAAAATCGAAATAACGATCTATAATGAAATTAAAAAATGAAATATGAATCCAAGAAGGAAAATCTTAGTTAAGCACAAAGATATCTTGAAGGTCCTAATTGAGTGTTTAAACTCATTTAATATTATTAACTATTTCTTTTTTGCTACATAAGATATGCTCATTTATATTTATTATTTTATTAGCAGAAGAGAAGTACTTTAATTATCATTTATTTTTTCTTTGATAAAATATTTATTTGATTAAAATAATATTAACTTGTTTCAGCATTTTCAGAATTTGAAAAAATAATATATTTCTCATACTTTCTTTTTGTAACATATAAGTAAGAAAATGGAGAATATTTAAAATTAAAATTAAAAAGTCTTTTGGAGATGTTCTTAAAATTTTAGCAATTTTCTTTTTAAAAATACATATTATAAAAATCTTGAATTTAAAGCATACATGGTATGCCTAGTACATCAACTCAGATCAATCTTGATAACTTCAAATATTATCGATTGATGCATATATTAAAGGTAAACTAATGGGATTATTGTCAAATCCACAAAGAAATAAACTTTTTTTTAGAATTTCGTTATACATTAAATTGCTTGCCGAGCAATTATTACATATACGTGAGATATTATAATTACGATATTTACAATGATACTAAACATTTAATCGTAATCACCGCATTTAACCCACTTTACAATCTTCGCCTGCAAATATTGAAACCTCAATATTCGCGTGCGAAACTCCATTCGCATTTCGTATGGTAGCTATCGCTCACTGATCAATTGATAATGGATAATTGAAAGCTAACGCCCGTAATACTTTTTGTATAAATTGACCGAACCTCACCCCAACATTATAAATATAAGATTCTACGTTGAGCAACCAGCGCATTGGTCCGAAAAGAATATACAAGCTTTGTTCGTGCTAAAGCAAATCAAACATCAAATTATGGAATATATTGTTGAGGCTTTACAATTAAATCCCACCCTTTATTTATTGGATAGGTGCTGATGTGGGTACATTTATGAAATATTTAATTCCACTTTTGTGGTAGCGAAAGTGGTTTTTTCTTTATTTATTGAATAGATTTGTTCTATTCAGAACTAGTGAAACTTGTGTTGTATTAACAATCATAGCAGTATTTTTTATTTTATTTTATTAGGATGTATCTGCTCACAATTCTTTGAATTGGGTATTAGAGTAAATTTGAAAAATTCTTCTAATTTCTTATTAGATCTTCAGAGTATAGAGCTTAATTTCCTTTAAATTTTAAGGATTTCTTGAGGGGTTAATGTTTACACTGCTTTTGCGTTGTTCTAACTCTTAATTGAGGCTTAATTTTATGTGTTCTATGTCTATTTGAGCATGTTGCGACTTTAATGAAATTGATAATTTAAAAACAATGTCCAATATTTATTATTCATTCATGGTTCAGCCGTGGTAACCCATAGCTTTCAGTATGAGTGATGTAACGACAACAATGCTTTCTCATTTATTTGTATTCTAATCTTTATTTGAACAAATTTTCCAATTTATTTAATTAAACTAAAGAAAATTTAAGGAAAAATCTGATAATTATTTGTGTATAAAAATAAATAAAAATTCGAAATGAAATGAACTCATAATAGGTGAAATGACAGTAAACCCTAAAATAATTACTAAGAACTTGTTTTATTCTGTTTACGAGATCTGGTCCGTTAACATTTAATTAAAACTGTCACTCACCGTCTGATGATAACACCCATCATCTCTGATCACACTACACAGAGTTTCTGCAAAATCAATGCACCCCACGCGTTGACCACTGTGATTAACCCCGCAACCTTCACAAATCACAAAATTGAAACTCTCATCATCGTCATCTCTCTCTCTCTCCTAAAACAAACCCTAACAGCTTGGCTTCACCATAATCTTTTAGTAATCCTCTGCAACTATCTCAACTGGACTCCAATTCCAATCCCGGTAAGACAAGATCCTCACCCGTAGATCTGGAATCGTTCACTTAGCAGCTTTAGTTTCATTTTTTTTTCCATTTCTAAATTTGTAAAGAGGTATCGTTGGTGTGAAAGCTATAATTTTGTTAATTTTTGATAAATTGCATGGTAATCAACATTTTAGCTGATAGTTTTGTATATGGTTTTCATTTTATTTTATTATTATTATTATTATTTCTTTGCAACAATCACTGTGGGAAAGCAAGAATCTTTAAATTTGAATTGTTATTGAATATTAAATGGGTGTCCAAAGGAAACTAAGGTAACGGTGATGGTGATGGTTGTTTTTTCTATTTAAGACAAGGAATTTTGTTAATTTAGAGTGCATTTTTGTTAATTTAGAGTGCATTGTGTCGTTGTTTCAGCTTAAAGGTATGATTTTCAGTTTCGTAATCATGGTGGCGTAAATGAAATTTTAGTGACTTTGATAATTCCATTATTAGCAGAATTGTTATGTGGTTAGGTTTATACAATGAGTTTGCTTGAATTGAAATCATTTCTTTTTGCATTAGCTGTTGCTATAATGTATGGTAAATAATTATAAATTGATTAAGTCGCTTTTTGAAGTCAATTTAATTTAATCAATAGTGATAGTTGTTGTTGGTTTGAGGTCAGTATCGCTTGATTTGAGATGGTAGAAACTTCTAGCTGGGTCAGTTAATGTACTACAGGTTTGCGATTCAAAGCTTGAATGTTTCAGGAAATACAAAATGCAATCGTTAGCTTCCTTTTCACTTTTCCTCTTTGGCGCTGGACAGCGTTATATTTTTATATCTCTTTATTTCTTCTAATCTATACAATATAGACATTAGAAGAATAAGGAAGGAAAAAGATTACTAAAGTAGAATGGAATGAACCAATCATATGGTTCTTTGCAGCCTGTTGCTATTTTATTCCTCATCCAATAACAGCTCCTAACTATTAGGCACATATAAAATTTTATTTTATTATCAATGGATTTGTGTTCATGGTAGCAAATTCCTTTATTTGTAGTGCTTGATGTAAGATGATTGTTTTATCTTCTCTTTTTTTTTTGTTTTTTTGTTTTATATGCTTACAGTTAGCCATTGGTGAGACATTAAGGTACATTTTATGTGTTCGTGGAATTTTATCATCAATCACTATTGAGACCCCATGAGCCGGAATGGATTCGGATTCGTTGATTCATCAGCTCGCTTCACGAAGGCTTCTGAAGTAAAACCCTCTCCTACTACAGAATCTGCTACAGATAATTCTAGTGATGCCCATCAAAGTGGTTTTCACATTGGATATCATCATGGGCCAAAATTTTGAAAATTCCTCAGCCATTTTTCAGCTCACAAGAGGATTCACCAACTGGAAATTTGAAAATCAATCTTTTGCATCGCCTTTACTAGTGTCAGACTGCTTTCATTCCAAAATCTCCTCAGTCAGATGATAGTTCTGAGGGACTTCAACAGCTGCAGTAACAACCTGGTTTTATTGATCACCAAGGTTGGTTGATCTGCCTAAGAGTGCAGGAAGGCTGTACAGGTCAAGGCTCACATGTTGTCTTCAAAATAAAAACGAAGATACCAGGTGGTTCTGATGTTGTGATTTTATCTGCTTTTTTTCTTACCCATTCAAATAACAGTATCATGAATCACAAATGCTTTTGCTTTCTGTCCCTTTTTTTTTGGTGTGACGAATATATATTTTAGCTTTATGTTGTCCTATACTTTCCGTGGGAAAAGGATTTAGGCCATAAAAACAATGTTATGTGATTCTAGACACAGTGGTGCATTTCGCAATAACACCATTTTTCAGCCCAAAATATAAACCACCATGACTATAAAGATACATCTTCATTCATATGGATATCCAATCATTTTGAAATGATCTTTGCGCTACATGCATTTTCTCTGAGAGAGCATCGAGAATATAATTGTACCGGGATTCCTGCCATGACATGAGCCTGTGGCTTTTCAGATATGTTGAGGTAAGAAAGTTAACCTTCATTTGTGCTGAGTTTTCACCTAATTTACAGTGATAGGACGACATGTGATGCAGGGATTCTACCCAACCACATGAAGAAGTGATTAAATTTTGAAACCTATCACAAGGTGATTTTTTTTTTAGACATTTCTTTTGAGTTTTAATAAAATATATGGAGATTCTGCCAAGGTGCTGCAGCAGAAAGAAGCAGAATCGATTAACCTTTAGTAATACGTAACTGAACGAAGCATACCGA
>JAUJEN010000573.1:0-101506 GCA_030448925.1 Citrus cavaleriei
CTAGTTACGTATTGCTAAGGTTAATCCGATTCTGCTTCTTTCTTACCTGCAGCACCTTACGTGATTGTTTATGACAAAGTTTTGTTGATTGATAAACATAAAATTTTGCTTCTTTGCTCCATAATACGCATTTTGATACCCAACACTTCTTCCCCTCCACTTGTGTTTGCGTCTCAAAGATTTCATCAACATTTCTCTATCTATCTTGCTTTTCCACGACGGTTCTTTCAATCTTTCTCAGACTTTCGCATTGATTATAATAAAATCAATATATTTTGATACGGAGGCAATGCAAATAAATGCATGCGCTGATTCATTGCAAGATTCTTCTCCCACTGTCAAATCCTTTACCAACTTACTGGATTTGCGCGTGTCCGAAAAAGACTAGAAGAAGTTTTACGAGAAATAGAACCGACCACGCCGAGGTCGAAGCAATTTATATATTGTCCTTTATTGTAATCACGTGAGCGAGTTTTTTGTAAAGATGAATGGAGGTGTTAATAGTTCTATGTTTCTCAATCAAAACGGGCCTCGCCAGTCGCAGATTTTATCAGTTCCGGCTGGGTTAGGCTTATTTGGTACACCCCTCAATTGCATTTTAGCAAAAGGAGCAGTTATTTGGCCCCCCGCTTCATCTCATGAGACCCTCGAATATTGAAATTACCACAAAGAATAATGAACCGCCGTATTTACTTCTTTCTGAATCAAACCCAATAACGCAGCCTTCTCTTCTCCTTCATATTTTAGAATAGATATGTTGGCCGAATGCTTTTATTTCTTATTGCATTCATCCTATAGCATTTTTGATGCAGTACAACAATCCCACTTTGATTTTAATAATTTTTATTTCTTTTTCACTCTAAAATATTGAATCCTTAGAAATTGGCTTGTCTAAAACAAATTTCTAATAAACATTAGTACGACAAAACAATCTAATTCTGGAAATCAATGAGGCATAAAAAGAAAATGGGGTCTTGTGGTATAATACGTAGGGAGTTGAATATCACTACTCAAGAAAAGTCGCTATTTTAATCGATCACTATTGTCGAAAACCAAAGAAAAAATAAATACATACTCTAAATAAATTGCATATAAAGGATTGAAAGAAATATCGCGGTCCACATACAAAAGATCGATAATTATTTAAATTATTTTAAACGTAAAACGCAAATTCGTGGATCAATGACAATAATAAAATCAAAACTAAAATAACAAGCACGCAAATTCAAATCAGAATTTAAATCGGTAGTTCTATCAGGCCAATTAACTCAACATTCGACCATCGATCATCGATTCAAATATAAATCATTAATACTTACGTATCAGACTGATTATATCTACTGGCATTCCTCTAATAAATAATATCTCCTTAATTAGTAGATAACTGCGCACTACCATTGGTTATTTCCCTAATCAGGACAACCCTGGGGAGTACGATCATACGATTTAATCAATCGACACCGAAAACCGTAGAAAGCACTCCAAATCCTAATCAACAAACGACACACGATTCATTAAATTGGGGATTGCTTATTCTCATAACACAACGTGACCGCCATGCTTATTCGGTCACAAACATTAAAATCTTCATAATGACTAATTTTTAATCACAATGTATCGTTTCGATAATTAAATAAAGGACTAATTATCTAATTAAAACATAATCATTTATTGGTCAATTTCTAGTATCAAACAAACACTAAAAAAGTAATAAACAATTAAAGAATAAGAAAGATCTCTCACAAAGAATGCATTTAATCAAAACTTTATTAACCAACCGTATTACTGTGCTTAGCTTCTTCATGTAGAGAAGAGAAAATTTCTGTATCTGCGCTTTTTTTTCTTCTTTTCCTGTTTTTCACGCCTCCTTCCTCTTATAGAGTTTTTTCGTAAATAAAATATCTAAAACATATCTAAATATTAAATTCTAATTACAAAAATAACCAAAAATACAAAAACACGTTAAATTAAAATCGGCAGGCCCCATAGCTGACAAAGACGCTACCACGCCTTATCAACAAAGCTTCTTTCCTCAGTTTCATAATTTCTGTGAAACAATCATCCTCAAACATCATCTTCAGAACTCACTTAAGACCAATAAAAAAAAGAATTGCACCTACAAAAATAAAACACAAGTAAATCACTATTATTGCAAACATCGACATACAGTAAGAACAACGCAAAAATCAAATAAGATAAATTGCACTCTAACATCGACTCTATAGAAATTGGAATTAGATGTTTGATTTAATTTTTCATACAAAGTGAATGGTTAAATAGACCATGACTCAATAAAAAAAATGAAATGTAAGTTGTTCTTAATATTATAAGCTTTTTGCATGAAACTAAGACCTTTGTATTAGACAATTCTAGATCAATTTCAATTACTCTAGTAAATTGACTATTTTTAAATTATCTCCATTTAAAACTTAAATTATCTATATTTTTGTTCAAGATAAGAAAATAGTGTATGATGATTTTTTTTTGTCTTATTTTAAGAATAAGAGGTAAATTGAATTTAATAAAACAGAGGTGATTTAAAATAATCAATTGACTTAATAAAAATCCAAAATTAACCTCAAGGTACCATTGTACATAATCTTTTTCTAAAAGCAAAATTAAAAAATTTGCGGTCATCTTCCAAATTTCGACGTTAACACCTTAATTCTTGTAATAATTGGAAAGAAGCCATTGCTTGAAAAATAATCACTCTAAATCAACCTACACCAATCTTAATTACAAATTCGTACCAGTCCTAGGGTCAACAATTGAAATTACAGAGTATACATAAATCAACAAAGAAACATAGTAATATATACATAATTCATTTTTATTTTATTTTTTTCTTTTAATAAGAACCATAAAAATGACAATAAAATTGAAGCAAGAAGTGTAGAGAAAGGGAGTAGTGTCTATATAAATTGCTTCCTTTATTAATGAAAAATGTTGTTTTGCACTCTGAATAGCACAAACTGTTGAAAGTTATACACTTTATTGCTTAGAAATAAAACTAACAAGCAAAAACTAAGTGGAAATAGAAACTAAATAACGCTAAATATAAGCCACCAACTTATTTGATATTTATCAACTATGACAACTATGCTCAACTTCGGTCTATTTAAGCATTTCCTAAGATTGCATACTCTGAATATATATCGCCAGTGATATAAGTCATAACATATCATTGCTCCTTAGGGGAATAAATTCCTTTATGAATGATACGCTATCACATACACTCAGCGTTATAGTTGATGTATCCATGTGGGGTAGTTTAAAAGTATAGGGCATGGGCTCAACCAACTTTCAGAGATTGATATAAAAACACATTATGGATTTGGACCTCTTGCAACTCAATTTGTAGTGCCATAAGAAACATGGAGCTAGCTTGAGAGAATCTACGAAAAGCTACAAACTTCGATGATAAGGATAAAAATTTAAGTAATAATAATCGCCAACAGAAACAATTTCACCATAATGATGATCGGTTTGATTTTCATTCTATCTTAAGCAGCAAATCAAATTGCATCAAGATCACACAAAATGGATTCATGGTCCCATAGTGTCTCACCCACAACATGAATATTAGCAGTACAAAACATGGGAGAGTAATGTTGGGAGAGGTATGCTATAGATAGCTTTAAAGGATAAATTTTGGTGGAAATATGCGTTGGCGATATATAGCTATACTCGTAGCTAATCGAGCCAATCGAGCTATTCGTTCACTTAATAAGTAGAGATGATCTTGTTTGGAATTGAGGTGCTGTAGCATTTAAGCTACAACTGCTGTGAAAAAAAAATTATAATTATGAAATAAAGGTCAACAATATGTAGTAAATATAAATTTTAAATAATAATTTTGACAAAATTATTAAAGACATAATAAATTTTACATCATACACGTGAAAAATCATATCAACATAGCTTCCAAGTCACAGCATCTAGTGTTTATCAAACACTTTAGTGCTATACCTTTTAAGTTATAGCTGCCAAACTTCAATCCTAAACGCACCCATACTATTATAAGATTCCATTAACAACTTCTATTTTTCTGTCAGTTTGTGGATGGTATAGTTCCTTGAAACAAAGCCTTCCAAAATGAATGGATAAAAACAGCTTTCATCACTAACGACGGAAGTTTGTGTCGATGGAATCGCACAATCTATGCTTATAAAAACCTTAGTCCTATCGTATCACGATATTTAATGTTTCAAATTATCAAGTGTCGTGATTTTGGACAAATGATCCAGCTTACCATAATGACAATGTAACCTTGTGATGTTGGAAGTCCATCAATGAAATCCATAGAAATTTTTGTCGAGATTTTGTCCAAAATTGGTAAAGATCGAGAGAGTCCCATCGGGTTGTAGATTTCAACCTTACACCATGGAAAGACTTCACAAAGACCGTATGAAATTCTTAATCTGGTGCATGCATTCCGGTAATAAAAACTAGATTTTAGCTCGCTAAGAGTTTTGATAGCCAAAAATGCCTTCTCGATCGGTGATAGTGCGCTTTTATAAAATAGCTTTAGAAAGCATGACTCAAAAAAGATTTTTTACGTTGTTTATACCGACTCCATCTCTTTGAATTAACGATTAAGTCAAAATTGGCTATATAAGGATTTTATGCTACTTCATTCGTTAAGGTGGCCCATCAACTCCAGCTAAAAGGAAGAGAGAGATTGCTAAAAATTCAAGCTTTGAATGGGCGTGAAAAGCGTTGGCTTCTCTAATTTTCTAATCCTTTTTCAGTATTGAATCGTATAATCATTTCGGTGAATTTTGGCGCATCATATCTAAACAAGTGTGTAATGTGTCTCCATTAGAAATTTGAGACTCTTTTGGCCCTGCGACGAACAACGAAAGGCTTACCAACAAGTGAATGCCATTTGTGAATTGCCTCGATGATTACAAGCATTTCTTTTCTTGTAGGTAGATAAAGGCCAATCAACCCTTGAGTGTGTCACTAAGAAATGGCACTAGCGATCATGTTGTGATAAGATGGCTCTAATATCGACTTCATAAAGCATCGCTCGACTAAACAAACGACCGTGGAAAAGTCTAGCAACCGTGAGAACATGAGATTTTGTAATGCTTGTTTTAACCGGGTGAAAGCAGATTTTGCTTTAAGGGTCCAATGGAAGTCTTCTTTGTTAATAACCTTGTTAAAGGTGTTGTGATTCCTCAAAGCCTTGGTAAAATCGACAAATCCAAAAAGCCATTTATTTCGGTTGACTTTGGAATTGGGCGGCTTAGAAATCTTTTTTTTTTTTTTTTAAATCAATTGCCACTCAATGGGAAATAAGATGGCTAAATACTCTTCGCCTCCAAACCCAAAACAACACTTTGATTATTCACAACATAGAGTTATCGGATAAAATCTATTCGACTATTCAAGATGGAAAATATGACTTGCCCAAGTTTTACTAAACATAAAAATATAGTTAAAAAAAAATACTAGGACAAACTTTAAATGCGCGTAATAAATCAATCATCGCTTTAGAATGTTGAAAGTGCATTGGTCAAGCCAAATGGCATGACGATAAACTCGCACAGCCATCATGTGTCTCAATGCTATCTTGTGATTTTTTCTTTTTTAACACGATGTTGATGATATTTGATCTCAAGGCTAACTTGAAAAGTACGTAATTGCAACTCACCCAAAAGCTTATCGATTATAAGTATCGATACTTGTATTTGATGGTAATGTTGTTCATACACTCGACAATCTATACAAAGCGGAAATTTACAAAATAACCATAAAACTTTTTACTATTTTCACAATTAACCCTATCAACTTTTTTCTATCAACATTAAAACACACGCTTTTTTTCCCCAAATTACCCTTCTTTATAAACCAAAAGCAACTTTCTTTCTCCCATTTTGTGGCGCTCTTCCACTCTTGAATCATCAACCAACCAGAACGGCAAAAGGCAACGATAAAAGTGAAAATACGATCATAATTTATTCGATTCAACACTAATCGGCATCACATAAATGTAGTTATTTTAACTTATGCCGAGAGTTTAATTAATCGTGGTTTTGGGTGAACCACGTGCGGCGGCTGTCGCAAAGATGTCGCATCGTAAGAGTAGATTCATTAACCCACTATTAATTCGACAGTGATAAAATAATTTTTTTATAATTTCGTGCTTAATCGATTCATTACTTGAATTGTATTGGTGGGAGACATTGTGAGGGATGACCATGGAGTATGTCAATGGTTAAAATAAAGCTTTTTGGTTTGGGAAAAATGTCTGCTTGATCGATTATTGGCAGAGTATACGATGTGTTACAAATAAACCCTAAATGAATATAGATTACAACAACTCGTTCAAGTCTAGTAACACATTATATCGTATATGTGCATTGCCCATGGATATATTTGATGATTTAAACGGTAGGTCAGTGTTACGTATGACATCCAACGTAGCCAATTTTGGATGTATCTCTATATTCGACCACATAACCTCAAGTTTTGAGCGAAGCGTATTGAGCCACATTTCGGCATGTAAACTGAAAGCTTAGAAAGCGAATATGTATGAATTCGATAATAAAAAAGAGGCGCCGCCCGAGGACAATATCACGCAATAGCAATATTACTCTCCAATCCACGACAATTATGACAACATCGATGATAACGACATATACGTTATGGATGTTAGAAACAGCAACGGTATTGCTAATAACGACGTTGTTGGAGCAACGGTATTCTCCGTATCACAACAACTGATTTTCGTTAAACGATGATTTTCATGATAGACAGGGGATAATAATGCTTTGTGCGCAGAACCTTTAATAATATGAGGGGCACTCATTTCAATAATGATGGTGATGGATGATGAGTCGTCCTTCAATATTCCGCTTCAAAGCATTTGACGTGAGGATGAGTGTGAAGACAATATTCCTGAATAACAGAGGCAATAGACGATTCCTCCCATGGTTCGATTGAGAAGGAGAATTGACCCCTCACTTGAAGTCTTGCTCCAACTTTGCCGTCGAACATGGTTGCTCCAAACTTTGTTAGCAGTTGTGACTCAGATGATATCAGTGTGGGTCAGCTATTTGCTGAGAAGAATGAGTTTATATTACAACTACCCAAGGTTGCCTTTAGGGATAAGTTTGATTTCAAGATCGATACATAAATCGCTTCGAGGCTCAATTTGTTAATCACGTAAATGGCGATTCGAAAGCAATTAGAGGTTCTAACGAGCAAAATGTTCCTTGGTGTAGAATTGACAATGTACACACTTGTCATAATGAGGTATTGGTCGATGGGCGCCATCAAGTAGAGCCGGGTTGTCGGTCATATTATCGCAAAAAATATATCAAGATAAGAGGATTTATACTCCAAATGACATAAGAAAGCAGACATGTAATAGAATACGTGTTCGCTTAACATACCAGTATACACGGGTGAGAGAGGGTCTTGAAATAGTTCGAGGCAACCTGCAGAGTCATACAACTTGCTCCCTAAATACTCGCATTGCGTACTTTCAACTACAAGGTGAATGAGGTACAATCACCACCTCGAAAGCGTGGTGATGGTAATTTCTTGTACTATTTTCAGCCTTGGATCTTCCATCAAGAGTTTTACGGGTACAGATCGTTCTCACATTATGACGCCAGACGCACGCAACTTACTAACGCCGGGCACCTCAAGAACACCAGACACTCTCCCACTAACATCCCCGTAGAAACTATACAATGACGCATGAGAAAATTTTGATTGCCACATCAAGTATACACTCCATAGTCATCCTCATTCCATTCGTCCAAGATAAAACATATTAAACAACTATCAAATTAAAAGTTAAACGAACATAATTATTAAATTTAAATTTGCTCACCACATAAGCGTCACAGTGGGAGAACTTTATTCGGATCGCTAGAAAATGTGTCGATAAAAGCCAACCACTTTCTTTAAAATCTTTTAATTATGACTTTAATTCATACATCGCTATGATCAATCTTATCCACCATCGCATGTAATCATTAAACCGCTTTGTCCTCTACTATTATAAAATAAAAATAAGTAAAACTTAGAATAACAAAGAAACAATAATGATATATAAAGGAAGAATATCGTATTATTTATAACCTCGTAATCATAAAAGGCCATCGAGGTTCATGCGCTCCCTGGTCATCAACACCACCTCATCCTCGGTGTCATGACGCTCGGTGTTAAGGTTTGGTATGTCACATGCTCGTCTGATTGCCTTGAAACTGACGACATCGTGTTGATTGAGGGTTGATGCTGTATAAAATATCATTTAAAATTAGTAAATGAAAAGTCAAAAATTTCGATTAAAAAATTTATAGTACTTAGAGGATACCGACCTTATGAATCCAGTCTGGAATGCTTGGCATGTAATCCTTCACAATGAGCCAATATTTTTTGCTACTCTACTTTGAATTTGGCTCAATGGTTTGTAAAACGTCCCCTTGCCATAGATTCAATTGAAAATTTTAAGTATACATAACTTAAATTTAGTAAAGTTGAAAAAATAACTAATGCATATTACTTACAAGACGAGATTCGTCGTTGAAGAATGAATAAACCTCAACAAAGTTCATTCTTGAAGACGCATGGCTTTCATCAGACGATGCTGGAATCTTCGTGCACCAATTGACTCTTTAATCCTCCAATCGCTTCGTAAATCCAAGCCTGCAACAACCAAAGTGAAAAACCTATTAAAACATCAATCAAATATTTAATACTATAAAACTTATTAATAAACAAAAAAACAATGCACTCAACCCCGGACGAAGTAGAAAGATTGTACTTTTCAATGTTATGATATGGGTTTTTCAACCGAGTCGTTTAAATTTCTCGCCTCTTTCTAATGTGCATCGTCAAGACTCTCAGTATATCATTTCCCGACAAGACTACATGGATTTGCTTTTACTACATATCATCAACTTTAAGCCAATCGAAATTGATTTGGCATGATTTTATCTTGCATTTAGTACTGCTTAGCACAGTAATAAAAGAGCGCAATCTTTAATGCGTCCATATAGTCCATTTCCTCGAATTTCAACTTCTTAAATAATGCATCGAATTCCTTAAGATTGATCCTGCGATGCACACCACCAAAATACGTATTCCGTAGCCTATGCACCGCTTTTGTTATTTCTAGTTCCCAGATCAACACTATATGAAAGTCCAAAGAACTGCACACCATTCTACAATTGACAAGCGAATCAAGCTCACCAATTTGAAACCATAACGATCCATAATTATCTTCTTCACGGGCCACTACTATAAGATCAGGTAAATTACCCCACTTAAATGGAAAACTTCGACACTCCAAGAAATGCCCAAATATATCCTTCTTGAACAAATTCAACTGCCGCTTTGTTAATTTTTCCTCGATGGCTTTTACGACCGAAGATAACTTACACATGCTCGAAATTCGACTAGGAAAGTGATCGGCATAACGAAAATACATCCCCGCCTAGCGATATCCGATGATTCTGATTTCGCAATGTATCTGTAATATTTATAGCATTATTACATTGCATTTACAATAAAAAAATAAATTGACTTGACAAAAAAGAACCGTAATTTGGCACGATAGATCCGTCGTTTGACTAATTGGTGCGACAAAGTCAGGTCGTCGCACTACAATTTGAACAGAGGTATACATACACCGCTTCAAAACAAATCCTCCAAATCATTCCAAAACAATACTCACAAATCAACATACTCCCAAAACAACAACAACCACCACAAACACCACTATTATTCTCAAACTACAACCATTATTATTCTAAAATTTCATTTTAAATTAATGAAAATAAGTAAAATGGCTAATCTCGGTTTTGTTGAAGGCTGTAGATGGTAGATCGGACGCCCCATGAGGATGGAGCCGCCGAAATGAGGGCTGATGTTGCCACGATGGAGTTTGTCTCGCCTGGGAGAGATGGGTGAAAGAGAGTGTTGGGGGAGAGATGAGAGAGAGGGGTATTTTGGTCTCAAAGGTTTTTTTATGGCTAATGTTGATAGAAATTTGCTTGGGGGGTTAAGATGGAAAAAGCCAAAACTTTTATGGTTATTGGTGTAAATTTCCCATACAAAGCGCCACCCCCATCTGCTTCCCCATCTGCTTTTTTGACAAGTAATACTGGTGATGAAAAAGGGCTGGTGCTTTGTCGTAATGTGCCAGATTCGAGTAACTCCCTTACTATAATCAGTTGTGATGGTACCCAAGGTTTCTAGCCACTGGACCCCTAACACAGCCTAGCAGGTAGATACTAGTGGTACATAGAAGTATGATGATGGTTTTGTGTCATGATTTGGAACTTCGTATTGCGTACTACTAGCAATTTAAATTTGGAAACTAAAGATTGATTTATGTAGGTGTTTCTGCCATCAATCAATACCATGATATCCTTGTTTTTTAAAAATTCCTTAAGATGCAGATGATTTGTAGATGCTCAATGGCTGCAATTGCATGGTACGAGATCTCCAATATTGACTCAATGATGTCGCTTTAACTTCATCTTTGTAGCTTCAATATAGTTGTGTTCAGAGAATTTTAATAATAAATAATTCGCACTTCTAGAAGTGATGTAAAAGTTTTCATCGTAAGAATAATAAAGTCCATTCTCACGTCATTTATGGGCCTCTTTGCTTGTGATGTGCCGAAAGCAAATCTGTGAGTTATTGGGGCCTTGGTTCATTTTTCAAATTGTCAAGGTAAAACAAACTACCAAATTGTTTGCACGATTGTTTGTACCATTGCAATTGTTGAAGGACAAAAAGAACAGTTTTTTTCTTTTTATAGGTTTTTACATTCCTCGATCAGCTGAGTGACACCAATAGTATATGTTAAGGTTTACAGTTGGTTAATCTTGACATCTAAGTGAATTTTGCCTTTGAGACCTGCAATAAAACAACACACTAATAATTGTCAGGTAACTTATCAACACGGTGGATGCTTTTTTCAAAGCTTTCTAATAGGCCTCTACTTAAGGTTTGTTTTTAAATGAGTTGGTGTAATTTCAAATTTTCATGATTTTAAATTATGAAAATTTTGTTTATTAGAAATCATAATTGACATTATTGCCCTTATTAACGGGATTATTAAATCCATAATTAGGATTTATGAGATAATTTTGAAAAGAGTTACTCTTTCCAAGTTAATAGGGTTTCCTAAGGTTCCCTTCAAATTTATACTTTCCTCTCCCATAACCCTAAATCCATAACGCTTTTATTTTATTCTCTCTCGCTAATACTCTTTACTCACATCTTATGATTCAAACTTTTGTTAGGAGAGAGAGTCTTAACTATTTAAGTTTTACTCTCTATCTCCACTTGATTTCACTATTGTTATGCCCTATTTAGAATTTTATTGGCATGATTTTAGATTATTACGACTATTATGCATGATTCGTGTATTTAAATTGTATTTAGTGCGCTTAATTTATTGTCAGTCATGTTAGTTAATCCTATGCAATAAAACACCGAACAATTTTGGATAACATGAATATCATAAAAAGCATATATTTTATGAGCAATTGTTTTAAGAACTTGTCTTTATGAAAACTAGACATAGGACTTATTGAATAAATTTTGTTTTCAATTTTATATGGATTTTCAAACTAACACTATTGTAATCCTTTGAAAAAGGTTCAATGCAGAATGACTGTATTCAAAATGAATCACCCATGATTTATCAACTGCATATATGCAAATAAAAGCAAGATGTTCTTTCCGTACATGGTTAATGTAGGAAATTAAAGTTGAGGGAAAACTACTAAAGAAACTGATAATCAAAACGCTAAAAAAACAATGATCTACTAGGGTCGGTTTGCCGCGTTTCCCATCAAGTGAGTAAATCGACACCAATTTACCTTCTTTCAGTCAACATTTTGACCAATTCTATTGTCTGAATATCGCTGCTCAATTATTATGTACGTGAAAGAAACCCCAGCCCTTGCATGCACGGTCAAGCTTCTCAAGCTCGAGTCATCCTAAGAGACCTTGTATATCGATGACCGGAAGTTGTTTCATCGAAGAATCGTTGCTATGAATCAAGGGATGGTCTCTGTCGGCCGGACATAACATGGAGGAACAAAGGTCGGTTGGCTTATTATTTGAGCTCCGTAATCAAGGCTCCACGAGAACTCGCAATAACTGCTTTTTGCCCCCATATTATATAGATTTAGATTATCTGATTCCTAGCTATTACCTTTTTGTTTTTCCTCCTCTCGCCTGCAGACTCATCTGGTTTGTGTTTTAACAAGAAACTCTTAAATAAATAGTGTTGGTGAATTATGAGAATATAGAGGCAAAGAACAAAGAAAATTTCTTAGGATTTGAGACGTGTTTGCACACTTTTCTTTAAGGTTTTATTTGCCCTCACCAATCTTGGTTTGCTATAGAGTTTTAATGGAAAATTATCCCCAAGATATATCAAATCTTGAATACAATCTCTAGCAAATAAGATTGTATTTCCAGAACATATGTGAAACCTGCAAAATCTGATGTTAATCTAATTGTATATCTTTAACTTTAATGAAGAGATGTTTATTTGAAAGAATACAACCATTAGAAATGATACTTCTTTGAAGACACTCTTTTTGTTTGAATTTGCATCGATTGACAATTGAAATTTTCAATCTTGCTAACCGTTTTTCCAATTGACGCCTTTTCTAAATAAATTGGTTTTCTCAATAAATGAGCCGCGTTTTATTCCGTAATGTTAATAAGTTGTTCTTCGTCAATAAACGGTTAGCTTTTCTCACTAATGAGCCGTTCTCTAGAACATAAAACATGCTCTCTGGAGTTAAATGGTTTGCCGTTTTCTCAATAACGGTGAGCCGTTTTATTTCATAACAGAAAACATGCTCTCTGGACTTAAACGGTTAGCCGTTTTCTCAATAACGGTGAGCCGTTTTATTCCAGAACAGAAAACATGCTCTCTGGACTTAAACGGTTAGCCGTTTTCTCCAAAAACGGCAAACCGTTTTTGTCCATAATATCAAACCAAAAATTGAAAAATGTTACAATCTCTCTTACAATCCCCCGCTAGATTGTAACATTTTTCAGATTTATTAATGATAAACTTATACATACAAAAAGGTATCTTTCGATTTTAACCTTTAATTAGTGAGTGTATTTCAAAGCATTTACAAGACAATAGTGTGCTAAGCATTAAACTTTGTCTCTTACGTAAATACCGGAGATACATCACATATAAGCTATCCCAGATTTCAAAGTTGTGTTCCAATATTTAGCACTATTCCGGCCTTGTGCTCTATCTTGGATTCATGAACATTTACAAGATTAAACCATGACATTGTTAGAAACATCACCATTTCTTATGTTCACTTAGGTGAAGTTTCAAATCATGTCTTTAGCTACTGTAAGACTTGAATTTCATTAAGAGTAAATACTCAACCTCAACCTCAGAAACTATTTGCAATTATCTCGAATGAGATTATTTATTACTTGCCAAACCACATAACAACAACTTGTTATTACCCATTTAACTATGGAGGCGTACAACTACTAACATAGTGGTTACCGTCGTTAGTGACTTTATTATGTAGGTTTCAATCCCATTCCAAAAGATGTATCCTTAACTAAGTCTCTTGAAAGAACTTTTGTTAAAGGATCTCGCTAAGTTCTTATTAGTCCTAACATAAACAATATTAATAACACCATCTGCTTTATTAATTGTTTCATATTCATGTCTCAGCTAATATGTCTAGACTTTCCATTATACACTTTATTATAAGCTCTAGACAATGTAGTCATGATACAAAGAAATAGATGGCATTGGTTGTGGCCACAATATTATATCAAACAACAAATTTCTCAGCCATTCTACTTCCTTGCCTGCAGCTGCAAGTGCTATAAACTCACTTTCCATTGTTGAATGAGTTATGCACGTTTATTTCTTTGAAGCCCAAGAAACCGCTCCTCCAGCAATTGTAAAAATCCAACCAGAAGTGGATTTATTATCTGTATTAGTTACTAGCGTATGAATATCCTTCCGGGATAATCATTATAAAACAAACCCAAATTAATGGTCTTTTTAAGATAACCAAGTATCCTACCAATTACTTTCCAGTGTTCAAGACTAGGGTTACTCGTGAATCTTGACATTTTGTAAGCGCAAAATGCTATATCGTCCCTCGTACAATGCATAGCATACATCAAGCTACCAATAGCACTAGTATATTCTAGTTGTGCTACTACTCGACCTGAATTCTCTGGTAATTTAATACTAGAATCATATGAGGTATTAGCTTATTTAAATTTCAAATAATTGAATTTAAGCACTTTCTCTATATAATGAGATTGACACAACGAGTAACCCCCACTATGTTTATTCACTTTGACACCTAAGATAGTATCTACTTTACCAAGATCTTTCATCTTAAATTGTGAAGTTAAATACTTCTTTGTATCATCTACTCCTTGCATATTTGTTCCAAAGATAAGCAAGTCATCAACATACAAGCATATAATCACACCAAAATCATTCGTAAATTTAAAATATATACATTTATCAGCATTATTATGCTTAAAACCATGAGATAAAATTACCGAATCAAACTTCTCATGCCATTGTTTTGGTGCTTGCTTTAAACCATAAAGAGCTTTGACTAACTTGCATACCTTTTTCTTATTTCCTGGCAAAACAAATCCCTCAGGTTGTTCCATATAGATTTCTTCATCAAGATCACCATTAAGAAAAAGGCATTTTAACATCCATTTGATGCATACAAATTGTTCAACGAAGCAATTGCAAATAGCACTCTTATAGAGTTAACCTTGGAGCATATGTATCGAAATAATCAATACCATTTCTTTGCTTAAACCCTTTGGCTATTAATCTAGCCTTAAAAGTTTGCAAAGAACCATCACTATTGAACTTTCTTCTAAATACCCATTTGTTGCTAATTGGTTTAGATCCTGGAGGAAAATCAACCAAGACCCATGTTTGATTCGACATAATCGAATCCATTTCATCATTTACCGCCTCTCTAAAAAAAGAAGCGTCTCTAGAAGACATAGCTTCGCTAAATGTCTTTGGATCTTTTTCAATATTTAACAACAATGGTACTTTGTTAAGTACATTCTTTCTATCCCCTTCAACCAAGAAGAGTAGTGCTTGTGATGAAATAAAATCCGGAGCTAAACTCTTTTCTTTCTTTTCACGTTGACTCCTCCTTGGTTCGAAAGATGTCATAGACTCATTCCTTTTATTATTGTTAGTGGAGGTACCAGGAGTATTAACACATGGTTGATCAATAATTGATTCTAATTCAATATTATAATCATGTTGAAATTTATTCTCAATAAATTCAACATCTCTATATTCCACAATCACATTAGAATCTAAATTTAACAACCTATAAACCTTAGAATTTTCAGCATATCCTACTTAAAACACTTTTTATACCTCTAGCACTCAACTTTGATGACCTAGGATCATGTATTTTATAAAAAGCTAAACAACCCCACTTTAAATACATCAAGTTTGGTTTCTTCCTTTCCAAATTTCATAAGGAGATATATGTGTTTTCAAAGATGTAATTCTGTTATGAATATGACATGCAGTGAGTAATGCTTCCCCCCACAAATTATTTGGTAGTTTTGCATTAAGGATCATGAAATTTATTATATCCGTGAAATCCTAATCTTCATTTCAGCCAAACCATTTTGTTGAGGAGTAAATAGAGCTGATCTTTGGTGAATAATTCCAAATTCTTCACAATAATTATTAAATTCAATTGAGAAATATTCACCACCTCTATCACTACGAACCATTTTGATTTTCTTGTCTTTTTGGTTCTCAACTTCAGCTTTGAAAATTTTAAATTTATCAAAAGCTTCATTTTTTGTTCTAAGTAAATACACATAAGTGTATCTAGAACAATCATCAATAAAAGTGATAAAGTACCTCTTACCCCCTCTTGTTAACATGTATTTATACTCACAAATATCGGTATGTATTAAATCCAATATTTGAGTATTTCGTTCAGCTTTAGGAAAAGGTTTCTTAGTTAATTTAGCTTGGATGCAGATTTCACACTTATGACCTTTAACATCATTGCAATTAATCAAATCATGCTTAGACATGTATTTCAAAGATCTAAAGTTCAAATGTGCTAATCTAGCATGCCAAATATCACAAGACTCAACAATATAAGCTAAGTTGATATTATTATTATTAATGCTGAGTTTGTACATTCCATCACAAGAATACCCTCTCCCAACAAATAATCCATTCTTTGAGATAATACAAGTATTATCCTCAAGCACAATCTTAAGCCCATGCTTACGCATACGACTAGCAGAAATAAGATTCTTCCTAACGGAAGGTACATGAAAGACATTATACAATGTGACTTTCTTTCCAGAAGTGAAGTTGATCTCAACTACTCCTTTCCCTACTACTATGGCTGCATTATTGTTCCCCATGAGAACCATTTGTCCTTCCGTTTCTTCTTTGTATGATAAGAAAAATTTCTTATCATTACAAACATGAATTGTTGCACCTGAATCGAGCCACCAATCATAGGACTTAGTTTCAGCCATATTGGTTTGAATCATGCCAATTTGCATTTCAGAAACCATAGCACACATTTCTTCAGATTTGTTTTCAATAACATTAGCTTTATGGGAATTCACTTCTTCATTTTTCTTCTTGAATCTGCAATCACTTTGGCGATGGCCTTTCTTACCACAAAAGAAACAATTTCCAGAAAACTTTTATGTGCTGGACTTCTTGAATTTCTTGTCATTCTTGACTTTAAAATTCTTTGAGAATTTACTAGCTTCAACAACATTAACTTTAGTAGACTCATGCTTATCCTTGGATTCGCAAGACCTAATCTCTTCTTGATTACCAAGTGTTTTGCAATTCTTCTAAAGTTATGTTCTCTTTACTATTAAGGAGTTTCTTTCATAATCATTCCAACTTTGAGGCAATTTAGCAATAATGTGACTTGAAATGATTCAGAAATTTCAACTTTTAACTCTCGAAGCTTAGCAACAATAATTTGTAACTCATGTATTTGATCAAGAATGGATTTTGTGGCTACCATAATAAATTCAAAATATTTAGATACAAGGAATTTGTCGGTACCTTCTTTCTCTGTTTTGTATTTGTACTCAAGAGCATTCCAAATTTCCACCGGAGAAGTCATAGAATTGTAGAGATCATATAACCTGTCAGAAAGCGTATTGAGTATGTGACCCCGGCACATCAATTCATCATCTTCACAACGTTTCCTTGCAGCCTTAACAACTTCGTATCATCTTCTCTTGGTTCTGGAAACGGTTCCAATTTCAGATCAAGAACATATGCCACTTTAATAACAGTAAGGAGAAAGAACAATTTTCCCTTCTAACGAGTGAAATTAGTTCCATCAAAACGATCGAGATGGACATTAGGATTCAAAAATGATGTCAAACTTTTCTCAGCCTCCATTTGCATTAAAATAAAACCTTAAAGATTGTTGGTGAATTATGAGAATATGGAGGCAAAGAACAAAATTTTTTTTTTAGGATTTGAGACGTGTTTGCACACTTTCCTTTAAGGTTTTATTTGCCATCACCAATCTTGGTTTGCTATAGAGTTTTAATGGCAAATTACCCCCAAGATATATCAAATCTTGAATACAATCTCTAGGAAATAAGATTGTATTTCCAGAACATATGTGAAACCTGCAAAATCTGATGTTAATCTAATTGTATATCTTTCTTTTAATGAAGAAGATGTTTATTTGAAAGAATGCAACCATTAGAAATGGTACTTCTTCAAAGACACTCTTTTTGTTTGAATTTGGATCGATTGACAATTGAAATTTTCAATCTTGCTAACCTTTTTTCCAATTGACGCCTTTCTGGAAATAAACGGTTAGCCGTTTTCTCACTAAACGGCGAGCCGTTTTCTCTAGAATATAAAACATGCTCTCTGGAGTTAAACGGTTAGCCGTTTTCTTAATAACGGTGAGCTGTTTTATTCAAGAACAGAAAACATGCTCTCTGGACTTAAACGGTTAGCCGTTTTCTCAATAACGGTGAGCCGTTTTATTCCAGAACAGAAAACATGCTCTCTGGACTTAAATGGTTAGCCGTTTTCTCCAGAAACGACAAACCGTTTTCGTCCAAAATATCAAACCAAAAATTGAAAAACGTTACAATCTCTCTTACAAATAGTACTCTCTCTGGATGAACTGTACTCTAGTTGGGTGTAATAAAATTTTAATTTTATTAAAACAATTTGAGAGAATCCTGACTACTATCCATACTTTGAGGATTAGAATTTTCTATCATCTGCATAAATAATTAAAGTGCTGATTAATTTATTTTGTACACTTATTTAATAAATTTTAAAAATTAATTTTTATTTTTGTATATTATTTTAAATATTAAAAAACCTCTCTATTTATATCTTACTATCATTTATCCAATTTTATTTTTGTATTAAGGAAAAAAAACTTCATTCTAGATAACTAATATAATATAATATAGTTTAGTTGATAACTGATTAAATTTTACTAGAGAGTTGCAGACTAGTTAGAGTCCAATTTGTATTTCTAATTGATATCTTCAAGCACCAACAATATATATGCAGCTGGTTTTTTCTTTTTTTTTTGGAATTTAAATTTTTATTTTTTTAAAAATAATGTTACTTATATTTTCTGCATAAACCATTTTTTATTTTCAATTTCTATAGCTGGTAACTTGTTGGGTATTTATTAAGAGTAATAATCAGCAACATATTATTTTATGATGTGGCGTATAAGATTAGTTAAATTAAATATCACTTGATTTGTTTTATTAATTTATATTTTCATTCAACTAATTTAATTAATGCGTCGGTTTACAAAATAAATTTATGAGTTTATTACTCATTTATTAAACCTTTAATATTTTCTTTTTACAATTGATGATTTAGATTTGTTATTAAAGAAAGTTCTCGGGTTTAAATAAGATTATTGAATTTGAGCGTGCGTTAAATGGTGTCAAATATTCCTTTAATTAAAGAGTAATGATATAGCCACAAACTCTTGTACAAACTTATTTTGTACAAACTGATGTGGTATGATAAGATTAGTTGAATTAAATATCACTTGACCCACATGATTTATTTTTATTATTTTATATTTTCATTCAACCAATGAATTAATGTCACGTCAGTTTGTACAAAATAAGTTTGTACAAGAGTTTGTGGCTGTATCATTACTCTTAATTAAATGACTTGTGTAGCTGCTAATCATGAAAGATTTTACAATAAAATAGTATTCTCATCCATGTAGTCTCTCACATTGTGTGGTTAATTTTTAAATAATCTCACTGAATTGCCATTTTGAATGGTAAAACCAGGCTGACCACACAAATTTATGTACACGTTTTTTTTTTTTTTTTTTTAAAAAAATGTTTCGTTGTAAAATGGTAAATTAGATATAGACAAATAGACAACAATGACAAAATGGACAACTGTAGCTATCAAGTTCTCGTCCCGAATCTAGAAGTTATGAAATTATTGGGATATTTTTTTGTTGATCGGTCCGTGTCATTGGTAGAAATTACGAAATTTAGAGGGGGCCATGACTTTTTCAAGTGCATCATTAATTTAAATTTATTTTGTTTCATCTTGACCAAGGGCTCATTTACGATTACTATTGAGACTCCAAAGTAATTTTAAAAGGTTAGAATCTAAGGTATCTAGTAATTTTTTTTAAAAATTAATCTTGATAAAACTTGATTTTAAAAATCAATTTTATACTTAATACAATTATATATATATCTTTACATATTTTACATAAAACCAAAATTATCTTTAATTGATTAACAAATAAAATCAGAAAATTTAAGTTCACTATTATTTTGATTTTTTTTTTCTTCACGTATCTTCACTCCAATTCTTTTCCTATTTATTTTTAATTCCATTAATAATTCTCAATGAGTAAATGTTCATTTATTCCTTATATTTTAAATTAAGTGTCTATTTAGTCTCTATACTTTTGAAAAATACCTCAAGATATTTTTACTATTAAATATGTGACATTTTGCCCATATTTTTCCTTGCCATTATAGTAATAATACCCATGCTACAATCTTGAGAACATTAATTAATTTATCCATTAAAAAAGTTGACTAACAAATTAACCAATAATTATCAAGAAACCCCACTCTCTGCATTCAAGATCAAGTTTCTCAAGCTCGGAATCATATCCAAAGAGCAATTTCTGCTGGTCGATGACCGGAAGTTGTTCTGTTGAAGAATTGTCGTCGTTGCAAATCATTACACCTTTTACATCACGGCAAACATATCGTGGTGGAACTTTAGTCATCATTGGCTTCACTGCCTGCTCCTGAATCGAAGGTTCCGCGGGAGAACTTGCTATCGTTGTTGTTTTTGCTGCCATGGTTGTTGACTAATTACCCTTCTTTCTTCTCCAAACTCTTGTGATTAAACAAGACTACACAGGGTTCTCAATTATTCAAGTAGAGTCATTAGAAAAATATTGCTTTAAATAGTAAAGAAGATATTTTATACATTAATTGATCAAATAGATAACTAAATACCTACGACTTGGAAAAGGGACCAACTCCTTGACGGGAGTGAAGTAGTGGTATTCATGAATTAAATTTTATGGATTGGATCAAATTTATAATTTTAGGGATTATAAATTTTTAATTTAATTTAATCCACGGATTGGTGAAATTCAAATCAAATCAAATCTATGTGTCTATAGATCATATGCAGATTTAACCTTATCTATATCTAATTCATCATTTTATGGGTTAGTTTGTGGGTTAAGAATTTTTTATTATGTTAAATTTAAAATTAAATAAAATTTAACTAAAGCCATAATAATACGTTCAAAGTTTCAAATATATCAAAAAAATCTCAGTTATTTAGATTAATACATAAAAATTAACTAAAATTATGAAAACTAACTGTTTAAGAAGTTATATTTGCTTATTTAATTATTTTTTATTTTATATTATCATGGATAAGATATAATATGCAATTAATGCAATTACTCTCGCCGATACACACATCCCATCCACCACTGTCCCTTATCAGCCAGCCTGTCGCCGTCATCGTCGCCATCGCGCTTGTGTCAGCCTGTCGTCGTCGGCGCAGCCAGCCTGTCTTAGTTCATCCGGTCGTGCTCGTGTCGTCGATAGCCCGCTGTCGCGTTGCTGGAGTTGTATAACTTGTGTTTAATTTTTTATCTATTCGTTGATTTTGACGGAAAGATTTGGAAGCAAATGAAATGGTCAGTTTTATAATTACAAATTATTTGAAACATGCAAATAGATTTTCATGAAGTTCACGAGGAGGCTGTGTTTTCAATTGAATCAATTTTAAGTGTGCTTGTAGCAGCTGCCATGCTCAATAATCCATTTCACACATGAATTTCAAAACACTTGTTTCCTTAATTTTGTGAGTTGGGTTTCGTAAATTGGAGTTTAATTTGTTGGGTATAAATAAATTGTTGAATGAATCTAATCAGCAGCCAAGGACTTCCTCATCCATTTTGAACCGAACCAACCCGTTGGTGAATCGAACTGGATCGCAAAATCGAACTGATCGAAATGGAATGGTGGTGTGAGACTACTCATGTATGATTTTGACACTAATATCACATAAAAGTCAATTTTTCTAACTTATACACAAAAACTAATTTAAAAGAGTTGAGATTATGTCAAGCTTATAATATTAACCTTATAAATATTCTCAACCGATGTGTAATAATATCTTCAACATTTATCAATATTTATATTTTATTCTTTAATAATAATATTTAAAAAAAATCATGTGTTGGAAAAGCCAATTACATGTATTATTTTTGTCAATTTTTGTTGATATAAGATGTAAAGTAAATGCCACGCTTAAGCATTTTTCAAATTTGGATGTCTGACCACATTGCTTGAGCAAGATTATTCAGCATAAAGGATACATACATTAGGTTTGCACGTGGCCTGACTTGCTTTTTGGAGATTAGGTTTGCACGAGGCCTGACTTATTTTTTGGAATTTTGTTGGATCTTGATCCCTTACATAATGATCTACGTTATATTAATTATAGAATTAAACAAAGTAACTTGAGTATAGTTTACCTCATATAACTCCGTGCTTATTTAGTGCAACTCTTAACTTGAGTATAGTTTACCTCATATAACTCCCTGCTTATTTAGTGCAACTCTATGATCGATGTAATTTATATCATTATATAAGGGATCTCTTATTTTTTATTGATATTTTAAAATACTAATGTCTCACCTTCAAGGAAAGTGAGAACAATTTTCTTTGCATTTGATTTGAAATTAGTCATACGTTATATTTAATTATAATTTGTAGTTGAATAATCTAAATCTATAAGTAATTTTAATTATTCAAGTTGAATTAAATTATGAGATAGATAAATGACTAATTCAAATTTTTAAAAAGTCTGTAAAGTGTTTCTCTATAAAAAGAGACATACAAAGCTTTTTGTTTCAAAAAGCACTATATTATCATATTTAAAAAAAAAAAAGGAGACTAACAGCTTTTTTATAACTTTTTACTTTTGTCTCATATTTCTTCATCAATTTAATTTTTATCATTTTTTAAACAATGTTGGATGTTCCATATAATTTTTCCGTATAAAGTCAATGAAAAAATAGACCACGATGAGTGGAAGCAAAATATTATAAGCTTTTCCATGAAAGAGCACCGCGTGTTATACAATGAATATGGTGTTAAAGGGACCATCATAAACATCATCTTTTCAAAAGCAAAATTGAAAACTGTCATCTTTTAAACTTTCCAGGCAAAATAGAAAGAATTCACATTTGTTGAAAATAATCACTTCAAGTCATCATACGCAAATCTCAATTGTAGGTTCAAATCAGGTCATAGGACAACAATTGAAACTGCAGATATATATAAATCGACAACATAGAATATGCATAAAATTTATTATGGAATTTTATTTTAACTTTTCTACTAGTTATAGTTTCCACACAAATACAAGTTACACAACTCCGTAGACTTATTTAAGTTTGTCCATTGACGTATACACAGCCCAGCAAGTCTAAACACAATCCAACAGAATAAGTTCATAACTTAATTGTCTTATTTGATCAGAATGGACTCCATGCAATCTCGTCATGTAACTGGTAGCAATCAACAACTTTTAAGTGCCCTGGTCTTGAATTTTCAAGAAATCAATAAAAGACTTTCCACGCAGCTCACTTGAAAAAAATCTTTTGAAGTAATCTGTCACACTTATTTTTTTAAACAATGTTGGAGTTTTCGGAGTGATAAGACTTGGTGCTGGACCCAATTCTCCATCTAATTTCGGGTTGTA
This sequence comes from Citrus cavaleriei, assembly GCA_030448925.1. NCBI lineage: Eukaryota > Viridiplantae > Streptophyta > Magnoliopsida > Sapindales > Rutaceae > Citrus > Citrus cavaleriei. Next base: position 23,339 of record JAUJEN010000573.1, read on the forward strand.
AAATGTAGCAAAAGATAACCTTTCCTTCGCTGAGTTTACAGTCGCACGATGTTCGATACTACGATAAGTTCCATTGGTAAAAATCTACAACATAATAAAGTAAATAAATAAAAAAAGAACATAAATAGATGAAACCAGTTATCATCTACACATCCCATGCTAACAACATAATTTTTATCGCAAGCAAGGTGTTCCCAACCCTTTTTTCTTTTTTATGAATTCGGTGTTAGTTGACTTTATTTTCTATCATTAATACAAATTATACAATAATTGTACTCCACCTACAATGAAAAACACGTCAGATATCACATGACATTACTAGAGATACAAAGTACGTAGAATATAGCATTAGTCATAGGCTATAGAAAATGACAAGTGTTACCTCTAAAGCGTCACCAATATTGACTACAAAGGCATCCGGGATGGTTTTAACAGCAACCCATTTTCCATCTTTCTTAATTTGGAGACCATCCATCTCATTGACTTGGAGGAGGAGGGTGAGGGCGGAGGTATCACAATGAGAATTATGGCCGACAACTTGTTCTGGTTGCGGACAAGGAGGATAATAATTCATCCTGAGTGATTGCATCCCGTTTTCAAACAACTCTTTCATATCATTGGGATCCATTCTTAGAGCTTTAGCCATTTGGTCAAGGATTTTCAGGGCAAGATTTTTAAGTTCTGTCAAGTAAACTTCCAAGTCATCTCTGCATGCAAATTACGATATACAGTCCAGTAATTATCATAAGATAGAATATACTATATAGCAAAACTCTACGCTTCAAATATAGAACCTGAAAGGAAGAGGCAACTTGGGGAACAAGTGGGGTTTCCTCAGATGAGTTGGGAATGTGGTCAAAGTAAAGCCGTATCCCCAATCAAGTTTCTGCTCTTCAGACGTAATAAAGAGCTGCCCAAATCCCTCAATATCTCCTGGCTGTTGCCAAAACTTCTTTTTCTCATCTATTGGAAGATTAAAGAAGTCTTGAATCTCTGCTTTCACTTTCTCCACCAATGAACTGCTCACTCCATGATTCATCAACTGCATGTATGCAAATTAAAGCAAGATGTCCTTTCCATATATACATGGTTCATAAAGGAAATTCTGAAGTGCAGGAAACAAAATGATTTTTATGGAAAAAGCCAAAGAAACGGAGAGCTGATAAAATGCGAACAAAAACAACGATAAATTAGTCTCTGTTTACTGTGTTTACAATCAAGTGACTAATCCAGTACCGATTTACTTCCTTTTTGTCAACGTTTTGTCTAATTTTTATTATCTGAATATCACTGCTAAATTGTTATGTACCTGACAGAAACCCCACTCTTTACATGCACGGTCAAGCTTCTCAAGCTCTGAGTCATCTCCAGAGAGCAACTTGTGCATATCAATGACTGGAAGTTGTTGTGCTGAAGAATCGTCGGTGCGAATCAAGGGATGGTCCATCTCAGGGCGAACATAACGTGGAGGAATTGTGATCAGTGGCTTATTATGTGCCAGCTCCAGAATCGAAGGCTCCACGAGAGAACTCCCAATATCTGTCGCTTCTGCCTCCATATTATATGGATTTGGATTATCTGGTTTCTATCTGTTTCTTTGTTTTTTTCTCCCCTCTCCTCCAGACTCAGCTGGTTTGTGTTTAACAAGAAACTCATATAAATAGTCCTCTGGATGTACTGCAATCCACTTGGGTCTAATAAAATAATACTTTTGTTATAAAAATTCAAGAGGATCGTGACTTCATGTGCCAGATCCAGAATCGAAGGCTCCACGAGAGAACTCCATATTATATAGATTTGGATTATCTGATTTCAAGCTATTTCTTTTTTTTTTTTTTTTCCTTCCCTCTCCTGCAGACTCAGCTGGTTTGTGTTTAACAAGAAACTTATATATAAATAGTCCTCTAGATGTACTGCAATCCACTTGGGTCTAATAAAATAATAATTTTGTTATAAAAATTCAAGAGGATCGTGACTTCATGTGCCAGCTCCAGAATCGAAGGCTCCACGAGAGAACTCCCAATATCCGTCGCTTTTGCTTCCATATTATATAGATTTGGATTATCTGATTTCTAGCTATTTCTTTTTTTTTTTTCCTTCCCTCTCCTACAGACTCAACTGGTTTCTGTTTAACAAGAAACTCATATATAAATAGCTCTTTGGATGAAATAAACTCTCAGAGACTACAATATTAATTTTGATCAAATACCTATCTTATGTGACAATACAAGTGCTATCAATATTTAAAAAAATCTCATTCAACATTCTAAGACTAAACATATAGAGATTAGACAACATTTTCTAAGAGATCATGTTAAAAAAGGAGATATTGTGATTAAATTTGTTTTTACTAAAAATCGACTTGCAGATATATTTACAAAACCCCATAGTGAAGAGCAGTTTATAAAAATTAGACATGAGTTTGGAATGATGAATGTTGCATCTTAAATTATAATTTTTTTAGGTTGTGTGCTTGGGGGATTATAGCTCTATAATTTACACCCGGGAAGTGGTAGTGGTGACACTACTTCCCCATGCCAAGCTGACGCCGCTCTATCTGGAGGAACAAGGATTGGGAAGTCTTTGTAGTGTCATGCTGGCATCATTGTTTGATATGAGTAATTTCATATGTTTGCTCTTGTATGAGCTTATGTTTCATGCATTAAAAGGCCTATTAAAAAGTTTTGAATCAAAAAATGATTTAAAATTGATCAAGTTTTAAGCCAAAAATAAATTGGTGTGTGCAAGACAAGTTTACCGATTAACCAAAATTCAATAAAAGGCCAAATGTTTTCTAAGACAAAACTGGCATACCGCTTGTAACCAATTGGTAAGCCATTTCTCTATGTTTCTTCTCTAGCCAAGAACTGGATAGCCGGATATAGATAACCGGTTAACTGTTTCCTAAAGATTACGTACTGGACCAGAATCGAATAGCCAGTTAGAAAAACCGGTAAGCCGCTTGTTTAATCTTCACTCACTAAAAACAACTGGTCAACTGGTTAGGAAAATTGGTAAGTTGCTTGTTTAACCTTTGATAACTTTCGCCCTACAATCGATCTTTCATGAAGTTGTTAATGCTACTATGAGTGAGTTTACAAATGAACAAGGGAGCTGGAACTGGTTGAGCTTTGAACATTTGCTGCCAAATTATATTCTCATGCAAATTGCCTCGGTTATGCCTCCTGCTTCTCATCTTGGCACAGGAAAAATTTACTAGAGTTTTGATCCAAGAGGTGTGTTTACTGTCCGCTTAGCCTATGACTCTATTTGTCATAAAAACCTAGCCGTTCAAAATGAAGCAAGGAACTTACCATGGTCTTGGAAGGGGCCTCAATCTATCCGCCTCTTTCTTTGGCAGATTATCCATAAGAAATTGAAGACTCACGGTGAGCTATCTCGGAGTCACATTCTCGTGTCTATGGCTTGTGATAGATGTGGGGCTTTGGTTGAGGATATTTTTCATGCATTACGAGATTGCCACTGTATTAAACGGTTTTGGCTTCGACTTGTCCCAGTGTGTGAGCATTATACTTTTTTTCACTCTAATTTACAGGACTGGATTGCTGCTAATTTACAGAATAAGTGGAAGTTTGTTTCTCTTATCCCTTGGGAGTGTGTTTTTGGCGTGGCCGTTTGGAGGTTATGGTTATGGAGGAATCATTTTATGGTTGATGGGAAATTGGTGGATAGCTCAACAATTTATCTGGATATTATGGCCAGAGCTAATGAAATTCATAGAGTGAATAATTCTCACATGAGTCAGCAACCGAGGAGAAAGGAGATGTTTATTGGCTGGCAGCCTCCTCCATGGCCATGGTGTAAATTGAATACGGATGGATCTTGTAAAAATTCACGGGATGCAGGGGCTGGTGGTGTTAGTCGTGATTCTGTCGGTCACTGGATTTCTGGATTTTGTATGAATATTGGGGAGTGTTCGGTGATTATGGCTGAGCTATGAGGTTTATATGAAGGCTTAATCCTGGCGTGAAATGCTGGCATAAAATGTCTTTTGGTGGAAGTGGATAGTCTTTGTGTTACTCAGATGATATCTAAGTAAGTGGTTGTGCCTAATACTTTCTATGCTATAGTTGTTACTGTCCGGGAATTACTAAGCAGAAACTGGCAGATTTCTATCACACACATTTTTCGTGAAGCGAATTTAGCTGCGGATTTCATGGCTAATATGACTCATTCAGTTTCTCATAGTTTGCATTTATTTACTAGCCCGCCTGTGGGTATTTATTCAATTATATTGCAAGACATGTTTGAGGTTATCCAACCCCGGTTTATTCCGGTTTAGCTCGTTCTGTTGAGCTCCTTTTAATAAAAAAAAAAGTAACAAAAATTTACTTTTTATATGTAGATGTACATGTTTAAAAATCAGACATAAACTACAAAAAATAAATAAAGAAATTATTAAAAAAAGTCTAAAATTAATAAAATTTCAAATTTCAGATGTTTAACAAATAATCTCCTTTGATGAGATCATAATTATTGTGAAAGAGCGATATATATACTACCAAGGGCGGAGCTAAGCCGCCGGGTAAAGTTTTTGGAAATAAATTTTTAGTTTGATTACACAAATTTCCTAGCTAGCATGACCCGATTGAGAATTTCAAACAAGACCTATGTAATTGAAGAAAACCTTTCTAATCGGGATGAATTGTTGGTTTATCTCAAATATGTCATGAACAGTTGGTGGCTTGTATGTTTGTATGATCAGTAATTAAAAAAAAATTTAACATTCTATTTCATGGCTGGGTGGAATTATCGTCTGCCACTTCCACCCATCGATCACCACTAATTCTTAAACTATTTTCAATTTTTTTCCCTATAAAAATCCCCATCAAATCAAAAGTTACTCCATATGTGTTACTTCTTGTGTTAGCAGACATTATTGTTTTGTTGACAGGTTAAACATTTTGGAAAATTCATTTTACAAGATAGGTTATGTCGAATTTTTTTAGGCCCATGTTACATAATTTCATTTCATGTAAGAATTCAACTATTGGCACCCTTTAAAATCTTCTTGAACTCCATCTTTAAGTAAATTTTATTAAATAATACTGAAAAATCCTTTATTACTATTAATTGTTCGCTTTAATTCTGAAAATGTCATTATACTAGATAGTAATTTTTCTCACTAAAAAAAACCAAAAAAAAAAGAAAAGAAAAAAGAAAATGCTTTTTTTTTTTTCTTTTCCTTATGGAGTCTTGCTAGCCACCACAATGTACAGATTTGTCGGTGACAAAAGTTTTGTTGATTGATAAACATGAAATTTTTGCTTCTTGTTCCATATGATTCTTGATACCCAACACTTTCCCTCCACTTTGTGTTTGTGCTGATTTCATCAACATTTCTCTCTATCTATCTTTTCCACGATTTGTTCTTCAATCTTCTCAGACTTTCGGGTATTGATTATAATAAAATCAATATATTTTTTATACGGAGGCAATTAAATAAATGCATGCGCTAATTCATTGCAAGATTCTTCTCCTACTCGGGTCAAATCCTCTTAACTTATTGGATTGTGTGGGTGTAAAAAAGACTAGAAGAGTTTTATGAGAAATAGAACCGACCAGGTCGAGTTAAATTTATATAGTCCTTTATTGTAATCACATGGCGGAGTTTTGTAAGATGAATGGAGGGTCATTAATAGTTCTATGTTTTGAAAATGGGGCCTCGCCAGATGCAGAGCTCGCCTTAGGCTTTATTTGGTACACCCCTAATTATGAGAAGTAAAAGGAGTGTAGTTATTTGCCCCCTGCCCCAGATTTCATCTCATGAGACCCCTCTAATATTGAAATTACCACAAAGAATAGAAACTGTCGTGTATTTACTTTTCAATCAAACCCAATAACGCAGCTTCTCTTCTCCTTTATATTTTAGCTTGCATGTTATAAGCGTCGAATGCTTTTATTTCTTTATTGCATTCATCCTATAGCAATTTGATGAGTAGTACAATATGTTGAGTTGTTTTTGTTACTACTTAGTCAAAATAAAATTCCTATTGTTAAGGGTGACGTTATTTGTTGATTTAGTCTTCCATGTCTTTAGGAGTAGTTAAACATGTTTCCTGTTTTGTTGCTTGGTTCGTTATGTAAGGCTATTTAATAGCCAAAGTTATTCTCATTTAATAACAGTAAAAATTCTTCTCATCATTTAGAATTCTTCCATACTGCAGTTTTTAACATTTGGTATCAGAGCTCCCAGTGGGCCTGAGAATAGAAAGCTGCAGCTTTCGAGTGACTTGTATTCAAGAAAAACTAGAGAAGAAAGAGATGGCAAGTGAATGGAGTTTTGTTCAGCCTGCGATTCCACGTTTCGATGGTCATTACGACCATTGGAGCATGCTGATGGAGAACTTCCTTAGGTCCAAAGAATATTGGAACCTTGTGGAGACTGGTTTTGTCGAGCCTGCAGACGGAGCTGCTGTAACGGAAGCACAGCAAAAGGGCCTCGATGAGATGAAGTTAAAGGATAGGAAAGTGAAGAATTATTTGTTTCAAGCAATTGACAGGACCATCCTTGAAACAATTTTAAAGAAGGACACCTCAAAACAGATATGGGACTCGATGAAAAAGAAATTTGAAGGTAATGCTCGGGTGAAACGTTCCATCCTTCAAGCACTAAGGAGAGATTTCGAGACCCTTGAAATGAAACCAGGTGAAAGTGTTATTGATTATTTCTCAAGAGTCATGTCAGTAGCTAATAAGATGAGAAATTATGGAGAGGATATGCAGGATGTTAAAGTGGTAGAGAAGATTCTTCGATCATTGACTGAGAAGTTCAATTATATTGTTTGTTCAATTGAGGAGTCAAAGAACATTGATCAGCTTTCAATTGATGAGCTAGAAAGTTCATTAATTGTTCATGAGCAGAAATTTCATAGGAATAGTGGAGAGGAACAGGCGCTGAAAATAACACATGAGAATAGTTCAGGAGCAAGAGGTCGTGGTAGAGGAGGTTTTCGAGGAAGAGGAAGAGGACGGGGTAGACAACCATTTGACAAATCCACAGTGGAGTGTTATAATTGTCACAAACTTGGACATTTTCAATGGGAGTGTCCAAGTAATGAGACAGGAGCAAATTTTGCAGAAACTCAAGAAGAGATGTTGTTGATGGCATGCGTGGATGTGAACAAGGACAACAAGGAAGATATGTGGTATCTTGACTCGGGTTGCAGCAATCATATGTGTGGAAAAATAGAATATTTCTCAGATCTGAATGAAAATTTCAGAGATTCTGTGAAGTTAGGCAACAATTCAAGCATGGCTGTAATGGGAAAGGGTAACATCAGGCTGCAAGTGAATGGAACAACACAAATTATTACCGAAGTTTTCTATGTACCTGAATTGAAGAGCAACCTGTTGAGCATTGGGCAATTGCAGGAAAAGGGGCTTATTGTTCTGTTCCAATATGGAAGGTGCAAGGTGTTTCATCATGAGAGAGGTTTGATCATGGATACGAAGATGTCTGCAAATCGAATGTTCATATTGCAAGCTGTATCTAAACATATAACATCTGTTTGTTTCAATACAATTCGAGGATTTGGTGCACTCGCAGATATGGACATTTGAGTTTTACTGGGTTTAAAACTCTTAACAAAAAGCAATGGTGAATGGTTTACACAACTTAAAACTCCTTATGCAAGGGTGGGGAAACAAACGAGGATTCATTTCAAAAAGAAGCGGTTGGAGAGCTTCCCAAATCCTTGGTTGTTACTGATATTGGACCGATCAAACCGATCTCCAACAAAGCGGTATTTACTTACCTTTCTTGATGATTTCAGTAGAAAAACATGGGTTTTCTTTTTGACAAAAATCCTAAGCCTTTGATGTTTTCAAAAGATTTAAGATCCGAGTGGAAAAAGAGACAAACACCACTTCAAGCGCTGCGAACTGATCGAGGAGGAGAGTTTACATCACAAGAATTCAATAATTTTTGTGATGCAAATGGTATACAGAGACAATTGACAGCAGCATACACACCACAACAAAACGAGTTCGCTGAACGAAAGAAACGTAACCATTATGAATACGAAGCATGATTTCAGAAAAGAGAGTCCCCAAAACCTTCTGGCCTGAAGCAGTCAACTGGACGATACATGTTCTAAATCGAAGTCCAACCTTTGCTGTGAGAAATATGACTCCGGAAGAAGCGTGGAGTGGAGTCAAACCTTCGGTAGAGTATTTCAGAGTCTTTGGCTGCATCTCTCATGTTCATGTGCCTGATAGCAAACGAACAAAACTAGATGATAAAAGTCAGATTTGTGTTCTATTGGGCGTAAGCGAGGAGTCGAAGGCTTACCGGCTTTATGATCCTATTTCACAAAGGATTATTATAAGTCGAGATGTTGTGTTCGAGGAAGACAAAAGCTGGGATTGGGATAAGAAGTATGAGGAAGCAATTGCATGTGATTTGGAATGGGGTGATCATGAGGAAAAAATGGTGGAGATCGATAGAAATGTAGGGAGGAGTGAATCTGATTCTAATGCAAATGTTGAAGAAGAAGATAATTTTTCCTCTGATTCTCCAACTGAGGAGAGCTCACCTAGCTCGAATGAAGGGAGGATTAGGAGACCACCAGCTTGGATGCAAGACTATGAGACAGGAGAGGGACTATCTGAAGAAGAAGTTCAGTTGGCCATGTTTGCAGCTGCTGATCCTATTCACTTCGACGATGCCGTAAAAAGCGAGAAATGGAGGAAAGCCATGGATGTGGAAATAGAAGCAATAAAACGGAATGATACATGGGAACTGATAGAATTACCTGAAGGTGGAAAGAAAATTGGAGTGAAATGGGTTTAAAAAAACAATTTTAATGAGAATGGTTAAGTTGATAAATACAAGGCAAGGCTTGTAGTGAAGGGGTACTCTCAAGAAGCGGGGTAGATTATCTGAAGTATTACGTATGGAAACAATTCGTTTGGTAGTAGCTCTTAAAAAAGGATGGGCTATCTATCACCAGATGTTAAGTCGGCATTTACATATACGGTGAGAATGAAGGGTTTTGTTGAACAACCTTGGTTATGTGAAAAGGGTTATGAACACAAGGTTTATAAATTAAAAAGCACTCTGACCTTAAGCAAGCACGGCGCTTGGTACCCAAGAAGCTTATTTTTTGAAAGAGGGTTTTGAGAAATGTGACTATGAACATACTCTGTTCATCAAGACAGGGAAAGAAGGGAAACTTTTGATTCTGAGTTTGTATGTAGATGATCTCATCTTTACTGGCAATGATGAATTGATGGTCTCAGAATTTAAAAGTTCCATGAAACATGAGTTCGATATGACTGATCTTGGCAAAATGAGGTATTTTCTTGGTCTTGAAATCTTGCAGAATTCAAGAGGTGTGTTTATCAGTCAGAAAAAATATGCGTTAGAGGTGCTGCAAAGGTTTGGGATGGATGGAAGCAACGCAGTTCAAAATCCAATTGTTCCAGGTTGTAAACTCGTGAAGGATGAAAGTGGTGTTAAGGTAGACAAAATTTATTTCAAACAAATAGTGGGTAGTCTCATGTATCTTACAGCTACTCGACCGGATGTGATGTTCGTAGTGGGTCTTATCAGTAGGTACATGGAGAATCCTACTGAGCTTCATCTCCAAGTAGCTAAAAGGGTGATGAGATATTTGAAGGGGACACTTGATTTCGGAATTTTCTATAAGAAGGGAGGAAATAATGAACTCATTGCTTACACTGATAGTGATTATGCTGGGGATTTAGAAGATAGAAAAAGCACTTCAGGTTACGTTTTTTTGTTGAGCTCAGGAGCAGTATCTTGGCTATCAAAAAAGCAACCAATAGTGAGTCTCTCCACTACTGAAGCTGAATTCATTGCTGCGGCTTCTTGTGCATGTCAAACAGTTTGGTTGAAAAGGGTGTTGGATAATTTGGGTCTGAAGCAAGGTAAGACAACTATTATTCAGTGTGATAGTAGTTCTGCAATCAAACTTTCGAAGAACCCAGTAATGCATGGTCGAAGTAAGCACATAGATGTGCGTTTTCATTTTCTTCGGGAGCTTACAAAGGCTGGTACTGTAGAATTGGTCTATTGCAGCACACAAGAACAATTAGCCGATGTAATGACTAAGCCACTCAAGCTGGATGTCTTTTTAAAGTTGCGTGCATCATTAGGAGTTTGCTCTGAAACTGATGTAAACTGATGCATTAGCATTCAGTTTAAGGGAGGAAATGTTGAGTTGTTTTTGTTACTACTTAGTCAAAATAAAATTCCTATTGTTAAGGGTGACGTTATTTGTTGATTTAGTCTTCCATGTCTTTAGGAGTAGTTAAACATGTTTCCTGTTTTGTTGCTTGGTTCGTTATGTAAGGCTATTTAATAGCCAAAGTTATTCTCATTTAATAACAGTAAAAATTCTTCTCATCATTTAGAATTCTTCCATACTCCAGTTTTTAACACAATACAATCCCAGGTTGATTTTTTTTAATAATTTTTTATTTCTTTTTCACTCTAAAATATTGAACTTTAGAAATTTATTTGTCTAAAACAGCCTCTAATAAACATTAGTAGGACAAACAATCAATTTTGGAAATTAATGAGGCATAAAAGAAAATGGGGTCTTGTGAGATAATATTTAGGGAGTTAAATATCACTACTCAAGAAAAAGTCGTCATTTTTGGTAATCGACTTAGAAAATTGAAATTTAGGATGTTTGATTTAATTTTTCCATACAAAGTGAATGGTTAAATAGACCACAGTGACTCGAATAAAAAAAAAAATGTAATGTAAGTTGTCTTAATATTATAAGCTTTTTGCATGAAACGGCACCTTGTAGTAGACAATCTAGGATCAATTTCGAATTACTCTAGTAAATTGACTATTTTTAAATTATCTCCTTACTTCTGAAAACTTAAATTATCTCTATTTTTGTTGAAAAGATAAGAAAAAAGTGTGGGTTGATGAATTTATTTTTTTTGTCTTCTTAATAAGAATAAGAGGTAAATTGATTTTTAATAAAATAAGAGGTGATTTAAAAATAATCAATTCACGACAAAATCCAAAATTAACCTCAAGGTACCATTGTAAACATAATCTTTTCAAAAGCAAAATTAAAAATTGTGTCATCTTCCAAATTTCGACGCAAACACCTTAATTTTCTGGGCCAACTGAAAGAAGCCACATGGCTTGAAAATAATCACTTCAAATCAACCTACACCAATCTCAATTACAAATTCAAAAATTAGGTCCTAGGTCAACAATTGAAATTACAGATATACATAAATCGACAAAGAAACATAGAATATATACATAATTTATTTTGTAATTTTATTTTATTTTTCTTTTAATAAGAACCACAAACAGATAAGGTGAAGCAAGAAGTTTAGAGAAGGGAGTAGTGTCTATATAAATTGCTTCCTTTATTAATGAAAATGTTGGTCATTTATAGACCTTGTAGCACAACTGAGTTACACACTTTATTGCTTAGAAATAAAAACTAACAAGCAAAAACTAAGGGGAAATAGAAACTAAATAACCACTAAATATAAGCCACCAACTTATTCGATATTTATCAACTAATAGTTATGCCTAACTCGGTCTTATTTAAGCATTTCCTAAGATTGCATACTACAGAATATATACAGCAGGTGATATAAGTCTGCAGCATATATCATTGCTCCTTAGAGGAATAAATTCCTTTATGAATAATCGTCATCAAGTATACACTCGGTGGCAGGATAGTTGATGTATCCTCTGAGGTAGGGGTAGTTTCAAAGCTGCAGGGGCATGGGCTCAACCAACTTTCTTAGGAGATTGATATAAAACACATTATAGATTTGGACCCTCTTAGTAACTCCAATTTGTAGGCCATAAGAAACATGGAGCTAGCTTGAGAGAACTATGAAAAGCTACCGACTTTTGATGATAAGGATAAAAATTTGAGGTACAAATAATCGCCAACACTAGAAACAATTTCCCTATAATGATGATCGGCTTGATTTTTCATTCTATCTTAAGCAACAATCAAATTGCATCGAAGATCACACAAAATGGATTCATGGTCCCTTAGTGTCTCACCCACAACATGAATATTAGTAGTACACTGAAACATAGGAGAGTAATGTTAGAGGAGGTATGCTATAGATAGCTTTAAAAGGAGAAATTTTGGTGGAAATATGCGTTGATGTATTATAGCTATACTCAGCCCAAGGTAGCTAATCGAGCCAATCGACCTGTTTGGTTCACTTGTGAAGTAATAGAGATAGATCTTGTTTAGAATTGAGGTGCTGTAGCATTTAAGCTACAACTGTTGTGAAAAAAAAGTTGTAATTATGAAACAAAGGTTAACAATATGTAGTAAATATAAATTTTAAATAATAATTTTGATAAAATTATTAAAGACATAATAAATTTTACATCATACACGTGAAAAATCATATCAACATAGTTTTCAAGTCACAGCATCTAGTGTTTATCAAACACTTTAGTGTTATACCTTTTAAGTTATAGCTGCCCAACGTCAATCCCAAACGCACACATACTATTCTAAGATTCCATTAACAACTTCTATTTGTCCGTCAGTTTATGGATGGTATAGTTCCTTGAAACAAAGCCTTCCAAAATGAATGGATAAAAAACAGTTTCTCTATCACTAACGATGGAAGTTGGTGTCCAATGGAATCACACAATCTATTCTATAAAAACCTTAGTCACTATCAGGGCTGTATACGAATGTTTCAAATTAATGAAGTGTGTGTATTTTGACAAATGATCCACAGTTACCATAATGACAGTGTAACCTTGTGATGGTGGAAGTCCATCAATGAAATCCATAGAAATTTTTGTCCAGATTCTATCCAAAATTGGTAAAGATTAGAGAAGTCCTGCTGGTTGTAGATTTTAACCTTACACCATGGAAAGACTTCACAGCACCGTATGAAATTCTTAATCTCTGCATGCATTCTAGGCTAATAAAAACTAGATTTTAGCCTGCTAAGAGTTTTTTGATAGCCAAAATGCCTTCTGATTGGTGATGAGTGCGTTTTCTATAAAATAGCTTGTAGAAAGAAGCAGGACTCAAAAAGAGCTTTCGTTGTTTATACCAGACTCCATCTCTTTGAATTAATGATTAAGTTAAAATTGGCTATTTAAGGGATTTTATGCTACTTCATTCGTAATTACGCTAAAGGAAGAGAGATTGCTAAAAATTCAAGCTTTGCCAATCATGAAAAAGTGTTGGCTCTATAATTTTCTAATCCTTTTTTGTATTGAATTGTATAATCATTTCTGAGAATTTTTGGCAGCTATCATATCTGAACAAGTGTGTAATGTGCTGTTCCATTAGAAATTTGAGACTCTTTTGGTCTGCACGAACAATGAAAGGCTTACCAACAAGTATGAATGCCATTTGTGAATTGCCTTGATGATTACAAGCATCTCTTTCTTGTTGGTAGATAAGGCCAATGCTGAACCCTTGAGTGTGTCACTAAAAACTGGCACTAGCTGATCATGTTGTGATAAGATGGCTCTAATACCGACTCTATAAGCATCACACTCGACAACAAACGACTGTGAAAAGTCTAGCAACCAAAGAACATGAGGGGATTTTAATGCTTGTTTCAACTGGGTGAAAGCAGATTTTGCTTTTAAGGTCTAATGGAAGTCTTCATTTGTTAATAACCTTGTTAAAGGTGTTGTAATTCCCTCAAAGCCTCCGTAAAATTGACAAATCCAAAAAGCCATTTATTTCTTTGGTTGACTTTGGAATTGGCGGCTTAAGAACGGTTTGGATTTTTTTCAAATCAATTGCCACTCAACAAGGGAAATAAGATGGCCTAAATACTCTGCCTCCAAAACTCCAAAACAACACTTTGATTATTCACAAACAGAGAGTTATCAGATAAAATCTATTCGACTATTTGAAGATGGAAAATATGATTTGCCCAAGTTTTACTAAACATAAAAATATAGTAAAAAAAAAAGACTAGGACAAACTTTCGTAAATAGGGGTGTAATAAATCAATCATCAAGCTTTGGAATGTTGAAAGTGCATTGGTCAAGCCAAATGGCATGACGATAAACTCGCAATAGCCATCATGTGTTCTGAATGCTATCTTGTGATTTTTTTTGCTTTTTGAACAAGTATTTGATGATATTTGACCTCAAGGCTAACTTGGAAAAGTATGTAGCTCTGTGCAACTCACCCAAAACCTTATCGATTATAAGTATCAGATACTTGTATTTGATGGTAATGTTGTTCTACACTTGACAATCTATACAAAGCGCCACCCCCATCTGCTTTTTTGACAAGTAATACTAGTGATGAAAAAGGGTTGGTGCTTTATCGTATTATGCCAGATTCGAGTAACTCCCTTACTATCTTTTCAATTTTAGTCTTTTGATAATGGAAAATGCTAAGGAGCGAGAGGAACAAGAGAATGACGAGAGAAACGACATTCTCTCATACCGTTTCGCTTCTCGTTCCTCTCGCTACATAAAATATTAAAATAATAAAAGAATGAATAAAAAATAAATAAAGAAAGACTGCTTTATCGCTTCGTGCAAAGGAAAATCTTATCAATATCTCCAGCCCTCACTTTCCTTTCTCCTAGCTTGCCTCATTCTCTCCCTCACGCCTTCCGTAAGCTCCATCACGGTCCTTTATAAATAAAAAAAATTGTTAAACTTCCAGAAGCTCCCTCACGGCTTCCGGCGTGCCTCACCAGCTTCTCTCTCCCTCACGGTCCTTTCCCTAGCACTAGTAATCTTGATTACCTTTGCTTCGTACAAAAAGGGAAGGCTCTGCACTAGTAATTTTAGCAAGCCATACGGGATGTTTTTAAACAACAGTTTATACAAGCAACTCTGAAAGTCATCAACTGAGCAAATTCAAGAGGAATGCAAAGTAATCTCAATTTGAAGAAGATTTCCACCATTACACTAGATGAAAATTAAAACAAAATTGTATCTTGTTCACATGGGTGGAGTTTAAGTGAGATTCAACAATAATCACCCTAAGAGATTTACTCTCATGTACATAACACCTGGAACAAAAGTTCACAGAAAAACTGACTGAAGGAAAATGAATTACACATATAATTCTCCACCGAAAACTAACAATCACTTTAAACGGTGAAAAAAGTGAGCTAGGTAAGCCAATAATGAGGTGCTCATCGGTAAAGGGAGACTACTCAACAATGTGGTTGAAGATAATAAGCAAAGAGTAAAAGAGAGGAAAGTGAAAGCTAGATTTCACGGCAAAGCTGGATTTCACGCCATTTTTTTATTCATTTCTTTTTATTTTTTTAATGTTTAATGAGTGAGAGGAACGAGAGGAGAAACGGCAGGAGAGAATGTCGTTTCTGTCGTCCTTCTCTCGTCTCTCTCGATACCTAGCAGCACTCTTTGATAATATAGGAACCTATATGGACGAACGCTTACTGGGCCTTGATTTTGTTGCAACTGTATGTCTTGGTCATAGACCTCTTTAGTGGTAATTCATTAGGAGGATTAAATGCATGACCATATTCTATTGAGGTCGAAGCTCTGCAGGATACTTCTTGGGGGCATATTTTTTCATCACCTAAAGTGATCTAAAAGAAGAAACTAGTGCCATCTAAACATAACAATTCATTATCATTCAAGTCCATGAATTTTTAGTCTTCCTATACCTCTATAAGTGTGAGCCTATCCATCTGAAGTAAAGGTCTTGGTCAACTTACTATAATCAGTTGTGATGGTACCTAAGGTTTCTAGCCACTGGACCCCTAACACAGCCTAGCAGGCAGATACTAGTGGTACATAGAAGTATGATGATGGTTTTGTGTCATGATTTGGAACTTCGTATAGCGTACTACTAGCAATCTAAATTTGGAAACTATAGATTGATTTATGAAGTTGTAGATGTTTCTGCCATCAATCAATACCATGATATCCTTGTTTTTTCAAAGGGTAAAAGCTCATTTAATCTCTATATTTTAAGATTAGTGACCATTTAGTCCATGCATTTTTAAAAATATCTCGAAACATCCATACCGTTAAATTATTAATACTCATACCGTTATTTTTTTATTTCTTATGGCTTACTTTTACAATATTATCATTTTATAATAATTTTTTTATTTGGACATTAATAAAAATAATAATTAAATTACCAACTTAACTTGAAAAAATGAAAATAAAAAAATTTATATTAATTTTTAGTTGTCAAAAATTGTATGCAAACTACCAAGTGTGCAAATGGTGCTTGCAAAAAAAATTAATATGATTTTATTTTTATTTTTTAGGGTTAAATTGGTAATTTAAATATTTTCTTTTTATTAATGCCCAAACAAAAAAATTATTATAAAAAGTAAAAAAAAAATAAAAAGAATATGATATTAAGGCGAGCATTTTAAAAATATAAGAATTAAATAGACACTAATCTTAAAATATAGGGACTAAATAAATTTTTACCCTTTTTCAAAAATTCCTTAAGACGCGGATGGGTTGTGGATGCTCAATGGCTGCAATTGCATGGTACGAGATCTCCAATATTGACTCAATGATGTCCAGTTTAACTTCATCTTTTGTAGCTTCAATATAGTTGTGTTCTAGAGAATTTTTAATCATAAATAATTAGGCACTTTGGTAGCAGTGACAGGTAAAAAATTTTCATCGTAATAATAATAAAGTCCCTTCTCACGTCATTTGTGGGCCTCTTGGCTTGTGATGTGCCGAAAGCGAATCGGTGAGTTATTGGGGCCTTGGTTCATTTTTTAAATTGCTGAAGGGTCCAACAAACCAGTTAAATTGTTTGGCACGATTGTTTGTACCCTTGCAATTGTTGAAGGACAAAAAGAACTGTTTTTTTTTTACAGGTTTTTACATTCCTCGATCAGCTGAGTGACACCAATAGTATCTGTTAAGGTTTGCAGCTGGTTATCTTGACATCTAAGCGAATTTTTCCTTTGAGACCTACAATAAAACAACACACTAATAATTGTCAGGTAACCTATCAACACGGTGGGAAATTTTTTCAAAAGCTTTCTAATAGGCCTCTACACTTAAGGTTTGTTTTAAATGAGTTAGTGTAATTCCAAATTTTCATGATTTTAAATTATGAAAATTTTGTTTTATTAGAAATCATAATTGACATTATTGCCCTTATTAACAAGGATTATTAAATCCATAATTAGGATTTATGGGATAATTTTGGAAAAGAGTTACTCTTTCCAAAGTTAATAGGGTTTCCTAAGGTTCCCTACAAATTTATACTTTTCCCTCTCCCATAACCCTAAATCCACAACGTTTTATTTTATTCTCTCTACTGCTTAATACTCTTTTACTCACATCTTATGCTTCAAACTTTTGCTCAGGAGAGAGAGTCTTAACTATTGGTAAGTTTTACTCTCTCTATCTCCACTTGATTTCACTATCATTATGCCCTATTTAGGGTTTTATTGGCATGATTTTAGGTTGTTACAGACCATTATGCATGATTTAGGGTGTATTTAAATTGTGTTTAGTGCGCTAATTTATTGTTGAGTCATGTTAGTTAATCTCGGATGCAATAAACATACTGAACAATTCTGGATAACATGAATATCCCAAAAAAAAGAATATATTTTATGAGTGATTTTTTTAGAAGAACCTTGTCTTTATGAAAACTAGACATGTAGGACTTATTGAATAAATTTTGTTTTCAATTTTATATGGATTTTCAAAACGGACACTATTGCACTGGAAAACTATGGTTCCAACAGAACGACCAGATTCACAAAATTATTTGTAGTGTCAAATGAACTCAAAAAATTCTAAATATTAGATAGAGGTTAATATATGTGTCTTGTATTTCTAGTTTTAATTTCATATTTTTCTGATTAATATATAATTTTACAAAAATCTCGGAATCCATATTGTTTAATTAAGGCACTGTGAGATAGGCTTGAATTTATCAAGAGACAAATAGTTTTGAAAATGTTTTTGGTGTCAGGTCCTCTTGAAATATTTATGAGAGATACCGATGGATGTCCGTAATAGTTTTGTAAAATATTGTGTCATTTTGATTTCTAGATTAAGAGTTAAAATTCTAAGAATCAGACTTATGCATGTATGAATCAGAAAATTATGTTCTTAGAATAAGTTGTTAATAGTTATATCTTATATCTGTTTAAGGTGTTGGAGGTATTTGAGGCTGCTAAAGGCTTAGAGGTCTGTTTAAATCATTACTTTATCAAGGTAAGTAACTTTATTCCTAATTTATTGGATATGTATGATTATTTTGATACTACTATAAGTACATGTGCTTTTATAGTTCTTTGAAAATTAATTGTTTTTCATAACGAAATTAGTTTATGTAAATGTTTTCAAATATGAAAATTGTGTTTTTTTTATGGTTTTAACATAATATTATAAATACCTTTAAATATGCAATTTATTTTGCTAAATGATTATCTTTTATGAATTTGTCTCTAAAATATTATAATGGAATTTGTTTTGCAAGCCTAATTCATTATTATGATCTTTTACAAGTCTGATAAGAATGTTTTGACCAGGTATACGATAAAGATTATTTATCATTGTTCACGGGCCACCTCTTGAGACTATATGGGGGTCACATTTCGAGGGCCAGAGTGCTACAAAATGCTACGTACAAGTCATTACGTATGGAAAATGAATTTAAATATTTTGACTCATTGTCCGTAGTTATTTTGATTTTGATTCTGATCGTATTATACGATGTATATATTTTGGACTAGTACTGAGTTTCTGTTTTGAATATGTACACGATATTTTGATTTTGATCTTGTTTCTGACTGAGTCACAAGGAGTGTAGGGAATACTATGTGACATGAGCTAACCTTTTTGTTTTCTGAATATCTACTATACAATTTGCTCCCATGATTAATTATGCTTTTGATGTTATGAATTACTATGAATTTATGTCATTTTGTTATTAAATGTCAATTTATGAAATTTATAATTCATAACACATGTTTTGATAAAAAGAAGGCTTGCAATATTTTTGTTACCCGATAATCCTAGTGTATTGAGAATGATTTTACTTATTAAGTTAACATCTCATCCCTCGCCATTACGTTTTGCAGACTAAGTACCTTGTTGAGAGGTGTGCTTATTGCTTATCCTTGGAGCTAAAGATTCATTTACTTTTGCTAGTTGAATAAGATAAGGATAAACTCATCTTTCCTTTATGTTTTTTTATTTTATGAACTTGTAATTATGGAGTTTTGAGACTTCTGTCATTTTTACGTCTTCGGAAGAAAATATTTAGTATTAGACATATGGATTTATGGATTTATTTAAATAAAATTTGAGATTTTTGTGTAAGGATTTCGATTTATGAGTGACCTCTTTTACCACGTGCTCCGCACGTGTTAGATTTGGGGTGTTACAATTAGAGCTTTAGATGGATCTTCGTAATCTATTGGTTCAAATCGTTGGCGCATGGTTTGTGTGAATTCACTCCAAGTTAATGGTCCCTTGAATTTAGTTACCTTCAAAGATGGAGAGAGGCAAGCTGGTCTGAAGCAATATCCTTAAAATCAAAATATTATGTCGCTTTGTAATTCCATCTTGTGGGATCTTCTCCTCCAAAACTTGAGAAAGGAGAGCTTGAGGTGATGGTGATTTTGGTCAAGAAAAGAGCTAGAACAGGAGATGTTTAGTTGAGCTGGCTGGTGTGATGATTCTCCGTGGGCAAATGGATTGATTTTGGTGTTGGTGGTGTTTGAACTGTGGGAAACCCGCAAGGATTGAACCTCTGTGAAACCTGTTTGTAGAGTGGCATTAACTCGATGAAAGGTAGAATCGAGTCGGGCTGGAATCTCGTTAATTTCATTGCAAAATTCAGCATTGATTTTGCCACGGGTGTCCATTATCGGAATAGTCCTCTGATACTAATTAATAAGAACCAGAAGCGGATAAGGTGAAGGAAGAAGTTTAGAGAAGGGAGCAGTTTTTGTATAATTTGCTGCCTTTATAAATGAAAATCTTGGTCATTTATAGACCCTGCAGTACTACTAAGCAATTTAGTTGCTTAGAAATAGGAACCAACAAGCAAAAGAAAAAAGGAGAAAATAGCAACTGAATAATCACTAAATATCAGCCACCAACTTATTCAGAGTTTATCAACTAATAGCTACTCCTGTCTTGGTCTTATTTGAGCATTTCCTCATATTGCATATTGCAGAATATATACTGCAGACTATAAAAGGCTGCAGCATATGTCATTTTCCTACTAGTTATAATTTACACACAGAAACAACTTCATATACCTATCTTTCATCCATTGAAGTACACAGCCAACGAGTACTAAACACAATCCAAATTCCAACAGAGTTCATAAGTTCACAACTTAATTTGATTTATTTTATCAGAACGGACTCCATAAAATCTCCTCATGTAACTGGAAGTGCAACTTTTAATTACGATGGTTTTGAATTCTCAAGAAATCAATAAATGATATTACACGTAGTTCACTTGAAAAAAATCTTTTAAAGTGATCTACCACACTTATCCTCTTAAATAATGTTGGTGTCTCTCGAGTAATAAGACTTGGTGCTGGACCCAATTCTCCATCTAATTTTGCACCATAGAATGTAGCAAAAGATAATCTTTCCTTCACTGAGTTCACAGTTGCACGATGTTCGATACTACGGTAAGTTCCATTGGTAAAAACCTACAAGATCATGAAGTAAATGAAAAAAAAATAAGTTAGAAAGTGTACAAAGAGGAGAAAAATAGATTGATGAAACTAGATATCACCTATATATTCTATGCTAACAACATAGCTTGTATTGCAAGCGACATGTCACTAATAATTTCTTGTTATTAATTTGGTGTTAGTTAACTATATTTTTTTGTAATCATTAATACGATAGTCCTACTCTACTTATCAATAAATTACACGTCATATGTCACATTACCAGACATACAAACTCTGTAATGATGTACGTTACTTATCAGTGGTTATAGGTTATAGAAAATGATAAGTGTTACCTCTAAAATGTCTCCAATGTTGACTATAAAGGCATCTGGAAGGGGTCTAACAGCAACCCATTTTCCATCTTTCTTTATTTGGAGACCATCCATCTGATTGATTTGGAGGAGGATGGTAAGTGCGGAGGCATCACAATGGGAATTAATGCCGATAACTTGCTCTGGTTGCGGACAAGGAGGATAATAATTCATCCTTAATGATTGTACCCCGTTTTCAAACAACTCTTTCATATCATTAGGATCCATTCTTAGAGCTTTAGCCATTTGATCAAGGATTTTCAGGGCAAGATTTTTCAGTTCTGATAAGTAAACTTCCAAGTCATCTCTGCATGCAAATAACAATATATAGTCCAGTAATTATTATTGGATGGAATATACTATATGACAAAAATCTTCGCTTTGATTTGCCTTCGGATCTTAAACGAACAAAAAAACATAGAACCTGAATGGAAGAGGCAACTTGGGCAACGAGCGGAGTTTCCTCAGATAAGTTGGGAGAGTGAACAAAGTAAAGCCGTATCCCCAATCAAGCTTCTGCTCTTCAGACGCAATAAAGAGCTGCCCAAATCCCTCAATATCTCCTGGTTGTTGCCAAAACTTCCTTTTCTCATCAATTGGCAGATCAAAGAAGTCTAGAATCTCTGCTTTCACTTTCTCCACCAATGAACTGCTCACTCCATGATTTATCAACTGCATATATGCAAATAAAAGCAAGATGTTCTTTCCGTACACGGTTCATGTAGGAAATTTAAAGTTGAGGGAAAACTACTAAAGAAACTGATAATCAAAACGCAAACAAAAACAACGATACACTAGTGTCGATTTACTGCTTTTCCCATCAAGTGAGTAAACCGACACCAATTTACCTTCTTTTAGTCAACATTTTGACCAATTCTATTGTCCGAATATCACTGCTCAATTATTATGTACCTCAAAGAAACCCCAGTCTTTGCATGCACGGTCAAGCTTCTCAAGCTCTGAGTCATCCCCAGAGACCAGCTTGTGCATGTCGATGACTGGAAGTTGTTCTGCTGAAGAATCGTCGTTGCGAATCAAGGGATGGTCTATGTCAGGGCGGACATAACGTGGAGGAACAGTGGTCAGTGGCTTATTATTTGCGAGCTCCAGAATCGAAGGCTCCACGAGAGAACTCGCAATAACTGTTGCTTTTGCCTCCATATTATATAGATTTAGATTATCTGATTTCTAGCTATTACCTTTTTGTTTTTCCTCCTCTCGCCTGCAGACTCATCTGGTTTGTGTTTTAACAAGAAACTCTTAAACAAATAGTACTCTCTCTCTGGATGAACTGTACTCTAGTTGGGTGTAATAAAATATTAATTTTATTAAAAAAATTTGAGAGAATCCTGACTACTGTCCATACTTTGAGGATTAGAATTTTCTATCATCTGCATAAATAATTAAAGTGCTGATTAATTTATTTTGTACACTTATTTAGTAAATTTTAAAAATTAATTTTTATTTTTGTATATTATTTTAAATATTAAAAAACCTCTCTATTTATATCTTACTATCATTTATCCAATTTTTTTTGTATTAAGAAAAAAAAACTTCATTCTAGATAACTAATATAATATAATATAATTGATAACTGATTAAATTTTACTAGAGAGTTGCAGACTAGTTAGAGTCCAATTTGTATTTCTAATTGATATCTTCAAGCACCAAGCCACCAACAATATATATGCAGCTGGTTTTTTCCTTTTTTTTGGAATTTAAATTTTTATTTTTTTTAAAATAATGTTACTTATATTTTCTGCATAAACCATTTTTTATTTTCAATTTCTATAGCTGGTAACTTGTTGGGTATTTATTAAACCTTTAATATTTTCTTTTATAATTGATGATTTAGATTTGTTATTAAAGAAAGTTCTCGGGTTTAAATAAGATTATTGAATTTGAGTGTGCGTTAAATGGTGTCAAATATTCCTTTAATTAAATGACTTGTGTAGCTGCTAATCATGAAAGATTTTACAATAAAATAGTATTCTCATCCATGTAGTCTCTCACATTGTGTGGTTAATTTTTAAATAATCTCACTGAATTGCCATTTTGAATGGTAAAACCAGGCTGACCACACAAATTTATGTACACGTTTTTTTTTTTTTTTTTTTCAAAAACTGTTTCGTTGTAAAATGGTAAATTAGATATAGACAAATAGACAACAATGACAAAATGGACAACTGTAGCTATCAAGTTCTCGTCCCGAATCTAGAAGTTATGAAATTATTGGGATATTTTTTTGTTGATCGGTCCGTGTCATTGGTAGAAATTACGAAATTTAGAGGGGGCCATGACTTTTTCAAATGCATCATTAATTTAAATTTATTTTTGTTTCATCTTGACCTTGGGTTCATTTACGATTACTATTGAGACTCTAAAAGTCTAAAGTAATTTTAAAAGGTTAGAATCTAAGGTATCCAGTAATTTTTTAAAAATTAATCTTGATAAACCTTGATTTTAAAAATTAATTTTATACTTAATACAATTTTATATATATCTTTACATATTTTACATAAAACCAAAATTATCTTTAATTGATTAACAAATAAAATCAGAAAATTTAAGTTCACTATTATTTTGATTTTTTTTTCTTCACGTATCTTCACTCCAATTCTTTTCTTATTTATTTTTAATTCCATTAATAATTCTCAATGCGTAAATGTTCATTTAGTTTTTATAGTTTAAATTAAGTGTCTATTTAGTCTCTATACTTATGAAAAATACCTCAAGATATTTTTACTATTAAATATGTGACATTTACCCATATTTTTCCTTGCCATTATAGTAATAATACCCATGCTACAATCTTGAGAACATTAATTAATTTATCCATTAAAAAAGTTGACTAACAAATTAACCAATAATTATCAAGAAACCCCGCTCTCTGCATTCAAGATCAAGCTTCTCAAGCTCGGAATCATATCCAAAGAGCAATTTCTGCTGGTCGATGACCGGAAGTTGTTCTGTTGAAGAATTGTCGTCGTTGCAAATCATTACACCTTTTACATCACGGCGAACATATCGTGGTGGAACTTTAGTCATCATTGGCTTCACTGCCTGCTCCTGAATCGAAGGCTCTGCGGGAGAACTTGCTATTGTTGTTGCTTTTGCTGCCATGGTTTTTGACTAATTACCCTTCTTTCTTCTCCAAACTCTTGTGATTAAACAAGACTACACAGGGTTCTCAATTATTCAAGTAGAGTCATTAGAAAACTATTGCTTTAAATAGTAAAGAAGATATTTTATACATTAATTGATCAAATAGATAACTAAATACCTACGACTTGGAAAAGGGACCAACTCCTTGACGGGAGTGAACTAGTGGTATTCGTGAATTAAATTTTGTGGATTGGATCAAATTTATAATTTTAGGGATTATAAATTTTTAATTTAATCTAATCCACGGATTGATGAAATTCAAATCAAATCAAATCTATGTGTCTGTAGATCGGATGCGGATTTAACCTAATCTATATCTAATTCACCATTTTATGGGTTAATTTGTGGGTTAAGAATTTTTATTTTGTTGAATTTAAAATTGAATAAGATTTAAATAAAGCCAGAATAATACGTTCAAAGTTTCAAATATATCACAACAAAAAGAAAAAAATCTCAGTTATTTAGATTAATACATAAAAATTAACTAAAATTATGAAAACTAACTGTTTAGGAAGTTATATTTGCTTATTTAATTATTTTTTATTTTATATTATCATGGATAAGATATAATATGCAATTAATGTAACTACATTTTAAACTTATTTTGTTATTTTTTTTTTTTGTTTTGACCACGAGGTATCAAGGGAGGCTCGGGGCTTTGGCTCTCGCTGTAACAAGGCTATTTCAAGAGAATCCAAATGTCGCTTCACTTACTTTGTTGGTAACTTATTTTGTTATTAGTAAGTAATAATGCTACATTTACAAATTTAATTTTTTTAATTAAATAATTCTAAACATTAAAATCATGCACACATCCACCATCTCTCTCTATCATACTAATTACTAGCCGACACACACACACACCCTCACCATCTGTCTCACTCTCGCCGATACACACATTCCATCCACCACTGTCCCTTATCAGCCAGCCTGTCTTAGTTCATCCGGTCGTGCTCGTGTCGTCGGTAGCCCGCTGGTGCTGTCGCGTCGGGGGAGTTGTGTAACTTGTGCTTACATGTTTTATTTATTCGTTGATTTTGACGAAAAGATTTGGAAGCAAATGAAAAGGTCAGTTTTATAATTACAAATTATTTGAAACATGCAAATAGATTTTCATTAAGTTCACGAGGAGGCTGTTGTTTTCAATTGAATCAATTTTAAGTGTGCTTGCAGCAGCTGCCATGTTCAATAATCCATTTCACACATGAATTTCAAAACACTTGTTTCCTTAATTTTGTGAGTTGGGTTTCGTAAATTGGAGTTTAATTTGTTGGGTATAAATAAATTGTTGAATGAATCTAATCAGCAGCCAAGGACTTCCTCATCCATTTTGAACCGAACCAACCCGTTGGTGAATCGAACTGGATCGCAAAATCGAACTGATCGAAATGGAATGGTGGTGTGAGACTACTCATGTATGATTTTGACACTAATATCACATAAAAGTCAATTTTTCTAACTTATACACAAAAACTAATTTAAAAGAGTTGAGATTATGTCAAGCTTATAATATTAACCTTATAAATATTCTCAACCGATGTGTAATAATATCTTCAACATTTATCAATATTTATATTTTACTCTTTAATAATAATATTTAAAAAAAATCATGTGTTGGAAAAGCTAATTACATGTATTATTTTTGTCTATTTTTGTTGATATAATATGGAAAGTAAATGCCACGCTTAAGCATTTTTCAAATTTGGATGTCTGACCACACTGCTTGAGCAAGATTATTCAGCATAAAGGACATATACATTAGGTTTGCACGTGGCCTGACTTGTTTTTTGGAGATTAGGTTTGCACGAGGCTTGACTTGTTTTTTGGAATTTTGTTGGATCTTGATCCCTTACGTAATGATCTACGTTATATTAATTATAGAATTAAACAAAGTAACTTGAGTATAGTTTACCTCATATAACTCCGTGCTTATTTAGTGCAACTCTATGATCGATGTAATTTATATCATTATATAAGGGATCTCTTATTTTTTATTGATATTTTAAAATACTAATGTCTCACCTTCAAGGAAAGTGGAAGCAATTTTCTTTGCATTTGATTTGAAATTAGTCATACGTTATATTTAATTACAATTTGTAGTTGAATAATCTAAATCTATAAGTGATTTTAATTCTTCAAGTTGAATTAAATTATGAGATAAATGAATGGCTAATTCAAATTTAAAAGAAAGTCTGTAAAGTGTTTCTCTATAAAGAGAGACATACAAATTTTTTTGTATGAAAAAGCACTATATTATCATATTTTTTTTAAAAAAGAGACTAACAGCTTTTTTGTAACTTTTTACTTTTGTCTCATATTTCTTCATCAATTTATTTTTACCATTTTTTAAACAATGCTGGATGTTTGATATAATTTTTCCGTATAAAGTCAATGAAAAAATAGACCACGATGAGTGGAAGCAAAATATTATAAGCTTTTTCCATGAAAGAGCACCGTGTGTTATACAATGAATATGGTTTTAAAGGGACCATCATAAACATCGTCTTTTCAAAAGCAAAATTGAAAACTGTCATCTTTTAAACTTTCCAGGCAAAATAGAAAGAAGTCACATTTGTTGAAAATAATCACTTCAAGTCATCATACGCCAATCTCAATTGTAGGTTCAAATCAGGTCATAGGACAACAATTGAAACTGCAGATATATATAAATAGACAAAGAAACATAGAATATACATAAAATTTATTATGGAATTTTATTTTAACTTTTCTACTAGTTATAGTTTACACACAAATACAAGTTACACAACTCCGTAGGCTTATTTAAGTTTGTCCATTGACGTATACACAGCCCAGCAAGTCTAAACACAATCCAACAGAATAAGTTCACAACTTAATTGTCTTATTTGATCAGAATGGACTCCATGCAATCGCGTCATGTAACTGGTAGCAATCAACAGCTTTTAAGTGCCCTGGTCTTGAATTTTCAAGAAATCAATAAAAGACTTTCCACGCAGCTCACTTGAAAAAAATCTTTTGAAGTAATCTGTCACACTTATTTTTCTAAACAATGCTGGAGTTTTCGGAGTGATAAGACTTGGTGCTGGACACAATTCTCCATCTAATTTCGGGTTATAAAATGTAGCAAAAGATAACCTTTCCTTCACTGAGTTTACAGTCGCACGATGTTCGATACTACGATAAGTTCCATTGGTAAAAATCTACAAGATCATAAAGTAAATAAACAAAAAAAGAACATAAATAGATTAAACCAGTTATCATCTACACATCCCATGCTAACAACATAATTTTTATCGCAAGCAAGGTGTCCCAACCCTTTTTTCTTAATGAATTCGGTGTTAGTTGACTTTATTTTCCATCATTAACATAAATTATACAATAATTATACTCCACTTACAATGAAAGACACGTCACATATCACATGACATTACTAGAGATACAAAAAATATAGCATTAGTCACATAGGCTATAGAAAATGACAAGTATTACCTCTAATGCGTCGCCAATATTGACTACAAAGGCATCCGGGAGGGGTTTGACAGCAACCCATTTTCCATCTTTCTTAATTTGGAGACCATCCATCTCATTGACTTGGAGGAGGACGGTGAGTGCGGCGGCATCACAATGAGAATTATGGCCGACAACTTGTTCTGGTTGCGGACAAGGAGGATAATAATTCATCCTTAATAATTGCATCCCGTTTTCAAACAACTCTTTCATATCATTGGGATCCATTCTTAGAGCTTTAGCCATTTGGTCAAGGATTTTCAGGGCAAGATTTTTAAGTTCTGTCAAGTAAACTTCCAAGTCATCTCTGCATGCAAATTACGATATACAGTCCAGTAATTATCGTAAGATAGAATATACTATATAGCAAAACTCTACGCTTCAAATATAGAACCTGAATGGAAGAGGCAACTTGGGGAACAAGTAGGGTTTCCTCAGATGAGTTGGGAAACTGATCAAAGTAAAGCCGTATCCCCAATCAAGTTTCTGCTCTTCAGACGTAATAAAGAGCTGCCCAAATCCCTCAATATCTCCTGGCTGTTGCCAAAACTTCTTTTTCTCATCAATTGGAAGATTAAAGAAGTCTTGAATCTCTGCTTTCACTTTCTCCACCAATGAACTGCTCACTCCATGATTCATCAACTGCATATATGCAAATTAAAGCAAGATGTCCTTTCGATATATATATGGTTCATAAAGGAAATTCTTAAGTTCAGGAAACAAAATGATTTTTATGGAAAAAGCCAAAGAAACGGAGAGCTGATAAAATGCGAACAAAAACAATGATAAATTAGTCTCTGTTTACTGTGTTTACAATCAAGTGACTAATCCGGTACCGATTTTCTTCTTTTTGTCAACGTTTTGTCTAATTTTTATTATCTGAATATCACTGCTAAATTGTTATGTACCTGACAGAAACCCCACTCTTTACATGCACGGTCAAGCTTCTCAAGCTCTGAGTCATCTCCAGAGAGCAACTTGTGCATATCAATGACTGGAAGTTGTTGTGCTGAAGAATCGTCGGCGCGAATCAAGGGATGGTCCATCTCAGGGCGAACATAACGTGGAGGAATTGTGATCAGTGGCTTATTATGTGCCAGCTCCAGAATCGAAGGCTCCACGAGAGAACTCCCAATATCTGTCGCTTCTGCCTCCATATTATATAGATTTGGATTATCTGATTTCTAGCTATTTCTTTCTTTTCCTCTTCCCTCAACTGCAGACTCAGCTGGTTTGTGTTTAACAAGAAACTCATATATAAATAGTCCTCTGGATGTACTGTAATCCACTTGGGTGTAATAAAATAATAATTTTGTTATAATAATTCAAGAGGATCGTGACTTTATGTGCCAGCTCCAAAATCGAAGGCTCCATAAGAGAACTCCCAATATATGTCGCTTATGCCTCCATATTATATAGATTTCATAGAAGTTGAATGATTATTTTGAGCACAAGTTGTAACACATTCATACTGATTTGTGGGGTCCCTCACCTACTCCTTCTAGAGCTGGTTATATCTATTATATCAGCTTTGTTGATGATTTTAGCCGATATACTTGGATTTACCCATTAAAGTTGAAATCAGAAGCCTTACAAATTTTCAAATTATTCAGATTGCAAGTTGAAAAACAGTTTCAATGTCCAATTAAGAAGTTGCAATCTGACTGGGGGGGAGAGTACCGAGCATTTACTGAATTCTTGAATCAAAATGGCATTATTTTCAGGCACTCATGTCCCTATACACACCATCAGAATGAGGTAGTTGAGAGAAAGCATAGGCATGTAGTTGAGTCAGGTCTCACACTTTTAGCTCAAGCTAAGTTACCCTTACAATTCTGGTGGGAAGCTTTCCAAACTGCTGTTTATCATATTAACAGGTTGCCTTCTGCAACTCTGAAATTTCTTACACCATATGAAAAGCTTTTCAGTCATAAACCAGATTACAAGATGCTCAAATGTTTCGGTTGTGCATGCTATCCTTATTTGAGAGATTACAGCAAGCATAAGTTTGCATATCATTCTAGTAAATGTATCTTCATAGGTTATAGCCCTTCTCATAAAGGGTGTAAGTGTCTGCACCCATCTGGTCAAACCTATATAGCTAGACATGTTATTTTTTATGAGAATTTGTTTCCTTACTCATCAGATTCTGCTTTTACTTCAAACTCATCAAATTCATGTTCAAACCTATCATTTACTCCTCAACAAGTGTATCATCTATCCACTTTGTCAATGTCTCCAATATCAAATGACATCAACTACTATAATCATGATTTTGCAAGACCTACCAGTAGTAATTCTCATCACTAAGGTAATTCTGCATACAACATTGATCCTCACTCTTTACCACAAACAGTTGAACCACATACAAAACCAGAGCCTTATATTTTTCCTCCTGATCAACTATCACTAAACACTATTCCATATACCTCTGCTCCAGAACATACACAACATATTACTACACCAGTAAACACACACTCCATGATCACTAGAAGCAAAGCTGGGATTTTTAAACCAAAACTCTACAATGTCACACTTGTTCATAAAGAACCAGAATCTGTCAAAGAAGTTATGGAGAATCCTAAATGGTTTGCAGCCATGAAGGATGAGTACAATGCTCTAATTAGTAACAAAACATGGTCTCTGGTTCCTAGATCAGCTGGTCAGAAAATTGTTGGCAACAAGTGGGTATTTAGAGTCAAACAAAATTCAGATGGAAGTTTGGCCAAGTATAAAGCCATGTTAGTAGCTAAGGGGTTTTAGCAGATTGAAGGGGTTAATTATTTTGAAACATTTAGCCCTGTAGTAAAGTCAGCTACTGTCAGAGTGGTGATTTGTTTAGCTGTCATGAAACAATGGGAGATAAGGCAAGTTGATGTAAATAATGCATTTCTTAATGGAGAGCTGACAGAAGAGGTGTTTATGAATCAACCAGCAGGTTTTGTTAATGATTAGAAACCAGATTTTGTGTTCAAACTTCACAAGTCTCTCTATGGCCTTAAGCAAGCTCCAAGGGCCTGGTATGAGAAGTTAAAAAGTTTCTTGTTACAGTGGGATTTTATAAACTCAGGAGTAGACTCTTATTTATTCATAAAGAAAACAAGCAACTTCATGATAATGGTGCTAATTTATGTGGATGATATCTTAATTACAGGACCAGATAGTGCAGCATTAGAAACCTTTATAGTTGAACTGAACAGAGTCTTTGCCTTGAAAGATTTGGGTAATTTGTCTTATTTTCTGGGCATTGAAGTTTTGTATGATGCAGGTTGCATCTATCTGTCACAAAGAAAATACATAAGAGATTTGTTATCCAAAGTTTAGCTACTTGAATGCAAATGAATTGACACACCTATGAGCACTGGAATAAAGCTATAGAAGGAAACTTCAGGTCATCTTAGTCAATATGTTACTAATCCTACACATTATAGAAGCATTGTGGGGGGAATGCAGTATCTGATCCTAACAAGACCAGAAATTGCATTTGCTGTCAACAAGTTAAGCCAGTATGTTTCCACTCCTACATTGCAACATTTGGTAGCTTGTAAGAGAGTACTCAGATACTTGAAGTCCACTCAAGATTATGGACTTAAATTTGTTCAGCATGGAGAGATGAAGATCACAGGATTCACTGATGTAGATTGGGCCTGTGATCTTGATGACAGAAAATTTGTGGGTGCTTACTGCATTTACTTGGGAAACAATCTAATATCATGGTCATCCAAAAAGCAATCAGTCATTACCAGATCAAGTGCCGAAAGTGAATATAGAGCCTTAAAGAGATAAAGTTCGTTACAATCTTCGAGATTGGTTTGAGTTGTAAACTCCTACTATCCGGTGTGACAACACCAAGCTCGCAATCATAGCCATTCGAGAACTAAACATATCGAGATTGACTTACACTTCATCGTAAACAAAGTAATTGCGGAGAGCTACAAATTCAAGACATTCCTAAAGGCGAGATAGATATCATGACCAAGCCTCTTTCATTTATTCACTTTAACTACAAAGAAAAACTCAATGTGCGCTTATGTCCCTCGAGTTTGAGGGGCTAAGGAAGCTCATTGAGCTTATGAAGAATAGAAAGGTGAAGAGTCTCAGTAAGTGAAGTTAGTCAACCATGCCACCATCGCCAGTCATCGGAGTTAGTTATAAGATAACAAGTCAAGACAAGTTGTTAAAGTCTTGTTAATAATTCTTGTGTGTAACTAATCTCGAGTATATAAGATGTAATTGATTCTTGTAAAGTGATTTTGATAAAATCCATTCATGAAATAAAAATTTTCTCCGCAAGTTTTCTCAAAACAAATTTCTTTTCACGGTATCGGACTAGTTCCAAAGACAACTAATCAAAATCATTCGATTGTTCATCAAACTCAATCTACTCAAATTTCATTTACTTTTGCTACAACCGTCAAGCTTAATCGATCTAATTTTCTTCTCTAGCGTAAGTAAGTTCTGACTTCAATCAGAGGAAATAGACTTGAAGGATTTATCTCAGAAAATCAAAATATTCCAGAACAATATCTTTCTCAAGCTCGATGGATCTGTGAGAAGGCGAGAATCCAAAGATATGTTAACTGGAGAGCTCAGGATCAGACTTTGCTTAACTGGCTATTTTCAACTATAAGTGAAGGTATTCTAAGCTAAGTTCTCGATTATGATACTTCATTTGATGTCTGAAAATCAATTGCAAAGCAATTTAGAGTTCAATCTGAAGCAAAGGTAATGCAACTTCGATATGAATTAGATACTTTAAGAAAATAATCAATGTCGATTGAAGAGTATTGCTTAAAAATGAAGGTACTTGCTAATAAGCTTGCATGTGCTGGTGATAATATAACTGAAAAAGATTTGCTAATAAGAACTCTTAATGGATTAGAATCTGGCTATCTGGATTTAGCTTCAATAATCACAGCAAATAAAATGAATTATGATGATGCATATGCACTTTTGTTGACTCATGAGGCTAGGTTGGAACAAAATCAGAATTCTCAGGCCATGTTTAATGCTAATTACAGCATGATGAATGCAAACTATTCACATATGAGGGGAAGTCCTAGGAGAAATGCTTATGGTAATGGATCTTTTGGTCAATTTAGAAGAAGAAGTCAAAATTTTGGTCGAGGCTGCATATATGGCTAATTTTGAGCTATTCTCATATCAACAGTCAACTATTGAAGATCTTTATGAATTTTCTGGTTTCAACTCCAACTGTCAACCAGTACATTACTCACTTGTTTCTTCTTATTCATCAGAAGCATTTACTCTGCCTGAAGCTTATGTTGCTAATCTGGAAGACTCATCAGATGAAGGATGGTATCTGGACAGTGGTGCCACACATCACATTACAAATAACATGGCAAACATGCATGTGCGAGAAGAGTTCAAAGGTTTAGATCAGCTTACTAATGGAAATGGACAAGGTTTGATCATTAATCATATTGGTGATGCCTGCTTTAACTATAAAAGTCTTCATATTGCCTGCAAGCACACACCTATAACACTTAAGGATATCTTATTAATTCCTTCAATTACTAAGAACTTAATAAGTATATCTAAATTGACAACTGATAATAACATTTCCATTGAATTTGTTGGAATGTATGTTATGTAAAGGATTCACTGAAGGGACGAGTGCTTCTACAAGGTCTTAGTGAAAAAAGATTATACAAGTTGTTGTTAAAGTCCTCTCAAACATCTTCTTCTTCTTCTTCTTTCTTGAGTCAAATCTCTTCAAATAAGCCTTTGTCTATGCTATTTACTTGTCATCTTTCCTTTCTTGTTACAACTTGTACTGACTTGTTATCTCATAACTAACTCTGATGACCTGGCACTGATGAGCTGGCATGGTTGACTAACTTCATTTGCTAAGGCTAACGGCTTCTTCAACTTTCCATTCTTCATAAGCTCAGCACAATGAGCTTCCTTAACAGGATTATCTTATTTCTAGCTATTTCTTTCTTTTTTTCTTCCCTCTCTTGCAGACTCAGCTGGTTTGTGTTTAACAAGAAACTCATATATAAATAGTCCTTTAGATGTACTGTAATCCACTTAGGTGTAATAAAATAATAATCTTGTTATAAAAATTCAAGAGGATCGTGACTTCTGTCCTGATTTAATCATATAAAGAGAAAATAATTTAGACATTGATTAGTAGTTAATGAATAAAAATAAATAAATAAGGTAAATGTTATCCTTACAATACCACTAAACGATATATGAGCAGAAATCCTTACAATTTCAATAGAGTTTAAATTAGGGCTGAGCAAATAATCTGATTTGATCCAACCCAATTCAAAAAATATCGGGTTTAGATCGAATCAGAGTATTAACCTAATCTTGGTGTTATACAAACCCAATCGGATCGTAATCGAATTAGATTAAACCCAATTCTATCCAAAAACCTGATCAGGTTGGTCTCTTGTCAACAAAAGAAAAAGAAAAACATGACCTAACCTAATTGATTTTTAATTTACAAACACAAAGAACAGACAAGCGAACATCGTGGTCTCCTCTTCGCATGCAAAGCACAATGGCACTTCACACACACAACAAATGTAGTTGTTGAGAATAAGTCTATGTATTTCCTAGTCTTTTGGAGTGTATCTATTTGTTAAAGATTTTGTGGGCTGGTGTAGATTTTTTGGTTTATTGCTTGATTGTAAGAAAAGTTGTTCATTGTATTGCCTATATAAAGTGAGATCAATAAAAGCTTTAGTACTCATTTTCAATTCATCAGATTATCTTTTTAAAAATTATTCCTCTACTAGTTATCAATCTAGTATCAGAGCCAGGTTACTATTTCTTCTAACTTGTATTGCTGTAGCACTTACTAATGGCATCTGACAGCTTTGTTCAACCAGTCATACCACGCTTTGATGGTCACTATGATCATTGGAGCATGCTTATGGAGAACTTTTTGAGGTCAAAGGAGTACTGGCAAGTGGTGGAATATAGAGTAGCAAAACCTACAGAACGAGTGGAGTTAGACGTAGCAAGAACTAAGAACTTAAAAGGATCTTGGTTGAAAGATCTTAAGGCAAAAAATTACCTCTTCTAGGCAATTGATCGTTCAATTTTGAAAACTATTCTCCGCAAAAGAACTTCTAAAGATATATGGGACTCTATGGAGAAGAAGTTTGAAGGCTCAGCAAGGGCACAAAAGACACAACTATAAGCTCTTCGTTGAGATTTTAAGATACTTCAGATGAAATCGTGTGAGTCAGATTCTGATTATCTTTCAATAACTATGGCTATTGCAAACAAATT
Organism: Citrus cavaleriei; assembly: GCA_030448925.1. Taxonomy (NCBI): domain Eukaryota; kingdom Viridiplantae; phylum Streptophyta; class Magnoliopsida; order Sapindales; family Rutaceae; genus Citrus; species Citrus cavaleriei. Next base: position 58,248 of record JAUJEN010000573.1, read on the forward strand.
GTGAATTTATAGAGAGCATTGATGATTCTGTCATAGTTGGAAAAGTTCTTAGATCATTAATCCTAAGGTACGAGTATGTTGTTTGTTCAATTATGGAGTCAAACAATCTTGATGAACTTGCTCTTGATGATATGGAAAGTTCATTAAAGGTCTATGAACAAAGAATGAACAAGAAAATTGGAGCAGAGCAAGCATTGTAAGCTACAACTAATAATAACTCTTCAGCATTAAGATGTTGAGGTCAAGGCCTCGGAAGAGGCAGATGTAATAGAGATCGTAGGCCATTAGAAAATAAGCAAGAAGATAATTATGCTGTTGATTTCAATGGCAAAGGTAGAGATACACATGATCACAAGTCTAGATCAATAGAAAAATATAATATTGAATGTTTCATATGCCACAGGTATGGTCACTTTCATTCTAAATGCCGTGAAAACTTAAATAAAGAACGTTGTGAAAAAATCTAATTATGCTGAGAAAGATGAAGAAGTCTCACTTTTGATGGCATCCTATATTAAAGAAAGAATTAGTAATTATATGTGGTATCTAGACACAAGTTGTAGCAATCATACGTGTTGTGATAAATCTATGTTTACTGATTTAGATGAATCTTTTAGAGATACAGTTACATTTGAAGATGACTCTACAATTTCTGTCATGGGAAAAAAGAAATGTTGGGATTTGTACTAAAGAAAATGAGTCAAAGTATTTCCAATGTTTTATTTGTTCCTGACTTAAAAAATAACTTACTTAGCTTAGGACAACTTCTTAAAAAGGGCTACGAAATAAATTTTAAAAAAGGGGTCTGTAGAATTCAAGATTCTAGAAAAGGCTTGCTACCTCAAGCCAATATGATGACAAATCGAATGTTTCCTTTATATCTTCAAAACAATATTCATTCTTATTTGTTGGCTAAACTGAAGGATGCAGCATGGTTGTGGCATTTTCGATACGGGCACTTGAACTTCTGTGGTTTGAGAACTTTACAACAGAAAAACATAGTGTTTGGGATTCTTAAGCTTGAGCATCCAAAGGAAGTGTGTGAAGAATGTGTTATTGCCAAACAACACCATGATCAATTTCCAAGGGTAAAAACATGGTGAGCAAAAAAGCCATTAGAGCTAGTGCACTCAAACATTTGTGGGCCTATAAACCCCATCTCTAATGGAGGTAAACAATACTTTATGACATTTATTGATGATTTTAGCCGAAAGACTTGGGTGTATTTCTTGCAGGAGAAATTTGAGGCTTTTGCAGCATTCAAAAGCTATAAAGCTCTTGCTGAAAAAGAAGTAGATTATTCTATTAAAATTCTTCATACCACCACAGTGGTGACTACAATTCGCAAGAGTTTGTCAAAATTTGTGAAATGCATGGGATTAAGAGGCAACTGACAGCAGCCTATACACCACAACAAAATGGTGTTTCAGAGAGGAAAAATCAGACTATTCTAAACATGGTTCGAAGCATGTTAAAGTGGAACAGTGTACCGAAGAATTTTTAGCCTGAAGCAATAAATTGGAGCATCCATAAACTAAATAGAAATCCAATGTTGAGTGTTAGAAAATGCATATTTATAAAGGAGAAAACCATCATTTTACATTTCAAGTCTTACTAACAACTCTTACTTTTATGTATTTAACCTTCTTGTGATGTAATTACGTGTGTGTTATTTTAATTAAGTATTTTATGTATTTTAGGGGCATTATAGTCATTTCACAATAAAGGAGAGATCAGACGACAAAACAGACATCACTTTTGAACTCAGGACGATCGAAAACCTTAGGAGGAGCATAAAAGGAAAAATAGCACTATTCACATGTACGATTATTCACGATACTTGATCGTATATGCATCGTTCACTTTATTTACATAGGCAGATCGACGTGGCATTGATGATGTGGCGATGATGAGGTCACGATCCTTTGGACTAAAATTTTACGTTGATGGTGGCGACGCTACAAAGTATCGGACGAAAAATCGCGTGCATCACATGATTATTTTCAACCAAACGCATCGTTTCATCCGGCCAAACCAGGTATTCTTGTTCATCCACGTGGTCAAACTGGATGTTGATCTGACGCATAATCGAAAGGCCCAAATGCTTTTAATCCGATGATTTACCCATGTATCTATAAAAGGGGCCTTCCCAATTTGATATCTCTGAATCCATTTTGGGATCCATTTTCCGTAATTCCTTCTCCATCTTGTATTTTCTTTGTATTTTAATAAATTCCTATTTCGCCTGAATTCGATTATGAGTGGCTAATTTTCTTTCGTTGGGTTGAAGGTGAAGTCTCAACACGTGTCATGGGCTTTATTTGGTATATTTATTTTCCCTCTAGTTTTTGTGGATGATTTGACTTTATCGAAAAATACTAATATTGTTCAGATACCTTTGGTTACACTTAGTTATTATTATTCTAAGACGATAAGCCCTTACAAGACCATATCGATTGATTAGGTGTGGATTCCCCATGATTTAATTATTAATAAGGAATATTTAAATGCATGTTGACATGATCCAGTTATGCTTCATTTCACGATCTATCTTCAATTTATTCTCGCCATTTTAATTTAAGTTTTAGAATATTCCAAATCAATTTCCACTACAGATCCAATCAACCATTTGCAAAATAAATTCTATACACAATTAAAATCCACCTCCTCGTGGGATCGACACTGCACCATCGATCTATACTACAATGATTCGTATGGACATTAAAATTTGCACAACAAGTTTTTAGGCCGTGGAGGTAAGTAATTTTAATTCATAGAATTAATTTTTGTGAATAATTTCTTTTATTTGTTTTCTTGTATTTTTTTTTATAAAAAAAATAGAGAAAAAAAAAGTGAATCTGCAATTAGAGGTAATAATTTATTTTCTTTCTCTATTCTTTACAATTCTGCAATTTAATTTTTAAGTTATTTTTCTTTGTAATTTTTTTTTATTAATTTATTTAATTTATTTCACGTATTTGTTTTAGTGTTTTTTTATAGAAAAGTTGTAACAGCACAATAAGGTTAGTATCGTAATTTCTCCTTTTTCTTTATTTTTATTCGTTTTGTTCCCATTTATCTTTTTGTTCAGATGCATGGTAGGTCTTTATTACCTAATCTTGAACCTATAGACCTGAACTTGAAAACACTTCGCATAATACGTTAAAAATAAATTTGGAATGGATTCTGAGAGGCCATTTAAGGACTATTTTCCTTAGCTAATTTGAGCACATCATGTACAAGATACCCAAATGTAGCTAGAGTTTTAATTAAAACCTAAGGTGCTAAATTGTCTCCCCACATTTATAGAAAACGAGGATCCATATAATCATCTAAATGATTTTATGCCATTTGTCAAACTTTTAAATATGAAAATTTTTGACGACGATGTTAAACCAGATTATTCCCATTTTCTTTAAAGGATAGAGTTCACTTTAATACATTGCTTAATAGATTGCATCACGAACAAATGGTTACAAAATTTTAAATAAATATTTCCCAAAGGCATAAAACCAATTCTATTCGCAGGAAATTTCGTAGTTTACACAAAGAGAGACTTTTTTCTAAACTCTCTTGTGTCCACATCACGAAAAATGGCATCAATGCCAATACTTTTGGAGGATTATTGCCGAATGTACAAGAATGGCTAATGGCAACAAGTGGAGAGAGCTAATGTCAAAAGTGCATCGAGATTTGGGAATTCTTCCAATGACAAATGCGATAATTCCCAACAACTAGTCGATCACCTGAATACTAGAAGAATTAAGGAGTAAACGAGTTCAAAATCAACTTCGAATCAAAGAAGTCAGATGGTTGAAGGTCTTGCCGACAAATAAAGATCGTTATCAACCGCTAAATCAACGTAACCACATGACCATGACTCATACTCAGATCGTTAATGCCATAGTGTAATGAGAAGCCATCTAATTACAACCCATACTCCAACACATATAACCCCGGATGGAGAGACAAAATTTTTCATGGTCTCAAGGATTCCAACAGAATGGACCAACTCCGCCCACCAATTCTCAAAATCATCAAGCCTCTCACCCACCATTTAGACCATACAATCGTAACCAAAACTACTCTCAATCCGCATTCATTCCAATCTCAAGAATCTACTCACTCCACGATTGAACAACGAATCGCACCATTGATTTGACACGAATGAGTTGAGCGGGCTTCAACTCACAAGCCCAATCAAGCCTCGGAAGACGGGACATCTGCTTCTTCAATTGCAGACTTGAGAAAGTTTCAAGTCAACCAGGCCTAATCCTAAAGCGAGTACACGAAGCAAGTACTAGTTCACCACAAAGAAGGAGGTCAAAGCCGACTCATGCGAAAAGAAAGTCGACAAAGTGGAGATGCTTGATAAAAGAAAATCAAATTGTACTGTGGAATGTTGAGGACTCACCACCGGAGGAAAAGAAGAAACCAACCCACGAGAATACGCTTTCAAAGCTCCATTTCCTCGAGGTTAAAAAGAAAGCATGAAAATCCACATGTGAGATTCTCGAATTCTTCAAACGTGTCAACATCCCTTTACTGATGTTATTAAACAAGTTCCATCTTATGCCAAGTTTCTTAAAGACCTTACTAAAAGAGAAATACGCATGTTCAAAAGAAGGCATTTTTAACGAAAACGTTTATACTCCAACATAAAATTCCTTTAAAATGCACCTGTGCTCCCCACTATCTCACGTAGTATGGGAACCACAATCGAGTAATGCTTTGGATTTCAGAGCTAGTATAAATTTGTTGCCTTACTCAGATTCGTGAAACTTGACCTGGAGAATTACACCCAACTCCAAAACAGACGGCTCATTTAAAAATACCTGGAGGACGCTTTATCCAGTAGACAAGTTTTATTTTCCTGTTGATTTCATTGTAATCGACACTCAACCAATACAGATTCAAGACATCCCCATTATTCTAGGACCTTTTCTAATCGGATGCTCATATTCAATGCAGATGAAATACGCAGCTTATCCTTCTAAGAACATGACTACGGAGCTAAACATTTTCAACATTGCCAAACAACCTCACAGTGATGGAATTGTTGATGCGATTTAATAAAACAATAGTTGATAATACTTTTCTTTCAAACCTGACGATCCTTTACAAACATGTTTAACTCACTTTGGTTTGATTTTGATATTGACGACGAAATCAACGCCTCTACTGACTCAAAGACCATCTATGGACACTAATAATTGGAAGTCAAGAGAGAACAACTAGCACCATCGAGAAGAAACTCATCCCATCATCGTAATCACCACCGAAACTCGAGCTCAAACCATTACCCAACACTTTGAATATGCGCGGAGAAGAAAGCACTCGCAGAATCATCTCATCATCCCTCAACGACGAACAAAAAGGTAAGTTGTTGGATGTTTTAAAAGAGACAAAGCGAGCATTGGATGGACCATAGTAGATATTAAAGCGTATAAACCAAAGAGATCGCATGCATTATATTCACCTCGATGAAAATGCTAAATCTACTAAATGCAACGCTTAAATCTTAATACGAAAGAAGTTGTTAGAATCAAGTCCTTAAGCTATTAGGACGCAGTATCATTTACCCAATTTCGATAGTTCACGGTCACCTGCAAGTTGTCCCCAAAAGTCGTGAGTCATGAGTTACGAATGCCGATAATGAATCGATACCCACTAGTAACTACGTGATTCGCCGTACGTATCATTATAGAAAGTTGAATTCGCCACACGTAAAGACCATTTTCCTTTACCATTTATCGATCAAATGCTTGATAGATTAAAGCCATGAATTTTATTGCTTTCTGATGGCTACTGTGATATAATCGATTCCCATACCAAAAGATCGAGAAAACTACTTTCACTTGCCTTTTCGGCATATTTCATATGAGAATGCCATTTCGATTATGTAATGCACCTACGCTTCAACGATGCATTTTTTCGATATGGTTGAACGATTCTTCAAGTCTTTACGGATGATTTTTCCTTTGGTGACTCGCTTTGATCAATGTTTACATCATCTAACGCTAGTTCTAGATAAGAAGAACTTAGTCTTAAATCGGAAGGCCATTTTTACGGTAAAACAAGGTATTATTCTCACATCATTTCGAAAGCGTATTGAGGTTAACAAAGCCAAGGTGGATCTCATTTCTAATCTTCCTCCACCCAAAATGAGAAGTAAGATCTTTCCTTGGGCAATTTCTATGACGCTTCATTAAAGATTTTAGCAAAGTTTCTAGACCCTTATGCAATCTACTTGGATGTACCTTTTATCTTTAATGATTCATGTCTGTGGCATTTGAAAAATTAAAGCTTGTTGACATCATCACCCATCATTCAGCCCCAAACCTGAGCTTACCATTTCACTCATGCATCCGACATGCAGAGCAAAAGATAGACAGAGTTGATCGAATTCCCATGTTATTTACTACGCTAGTATGACATTCAACGATGCACAATTGAATTATTCAACTTCAAAAAGAAATGCTAGCGAGTGTTTGCAGAAAAATTTCGATCTTATCTCATTGGTTGTAAAATAATCAGATTCACGTATCACGCTTCTTAAATATCTTCTCTCACAAAAGCAAAGATGCAAAAATCTAGACTAATTAGTGGTGTTACTTTAGAATTTGACTTAGAATTTAAAGATAAGAAAGGCATTTAAAATGTTGTGACCATCTCTCGCTCCATTTCGACACAATTACAAAGCCATTACCATTAAATGAGTCATTCCTGATGAACAATTTTGAATGTAAGTATTACCTGGTATGTCGATATAGTTAATTGTCTTGTTACGGTAAATATCCGTGAGCATTGGACCAAGCAAGACAAGGCTAAATTCTTGCAAATAAAGAATTTCTTTTTATTTTGTTCAAGTATTGTGCAGACCAAATTGTTAGACGATGTGTCCCAGAAAGTGAAATTCAGAATATCCTTTCATTCTACCATGAACAAGCTTGTGGAGACCATTTCATTGCTAAGAAAACAGCGACTAAAGTTTTACAATATAGTTTCTATTGGCCAACTATATTTCGAGATGCTTACACTTTTTGTTCTTCATGTGATAGGTGTCAACGAATGAGGAGTATTACACGAAGGAACATGATGCCACTAAATCCAATTTTAGTAGTTGAGATTTTTTACGTATGGGGTATCGACTTCATGGGACCCTTTCCCCCTTCTTTTGGCCATCAATACATATTGGATGGTGTTGACTACGTCTCAAAATGGGTAGAAGCAATTCCATGTAGAACCAATGATCACAAGGTGGTGATAGGATTTTTGAAAAGCAACATTGTTTCGCTTGATTCCTCAGCAATAATCATGATGGTGCCTACTTTTGTAACAAAGCATTCAAAGCTCTTTTGACAAAGTATTCAATCACACACAAAGCAGCAACCCCTGCATCATCCGCAAACCAAGAGATCTCCAATCGAGAAATAAAGCACATATTAAAAGACGGTGAGGCCAGAAAAGATTGGTCATTAAGACTTGATGATGCATTATGGGCATATAAACGGCTCAAGACGCCATCGATGTCACCCATAGGCTAGTGTAATGGAAAAGCTTGCCACCACCTGGAACTCGAGCATCGTGTATATTGGGCCATCAAGAAATTCAACTTTGATACGCAAAGAAATTTCAAAGAAGATTACAACCTGTAATCTCAAGAAATTCGCAATGATGCATACGAAAATGCCAAAATTTACAAGCAACGAATGAAAGTCTTTCATGACAAGTACATTACGAGAAAAATCTTTCACCTGTGTCGAAAGTGCTTTTATTCAATTCTCGCTTGCACCTATTCCCAGGTAAGTTACGCTCTCGATGGTCTGGTCCCTTTATTGTTCATACTATTTTTCCACATGGGGCAATTGAAATTAAGGACCCAAAAAATGGTGTCACGTTTAAAGTTAATGGTCAAAGATTAAAGCCATATCTAGAATACCAACCACATGGAGAAGACACCAAAATAAATTTGAGTGACCCACCATATTTGAATTGATTTTATTCTTCTTTTCGTTGATTTGATTTTTCTTTCTTTCTTTTTATTATTCTTTTGCTAATTGAAATTATTTTTGCATAAGTGTGTTTGTTTAACAATTAAGTTTTCTCTTATCATTTTTAATCATGAGTACCTTTACTTAACCGCTCCTCCCGAACATTCTTAAACCACTTCAACGTGTCAAAACTCATCTCAAAAGGCAAATTCAATTTTGTAAAACACATCGTATTTGGGGCTCTACAACCACCGTAGTTAGTAGCCTGTTTAGAACGCCAACCCGTAGACATCGAGAGAAGTGTTTACATCCATTGAGCTGAGGTAAATTCAATAAGAGGACGATTTTAATTTTCTTTGTGTTTTAATTTGTTTTTCCGTTTGCTTTAGTTTGTTATAAGCTGTGACAATCAAGTTTACATTTCTATAATAACCGACATTCTGAAAAGTATGAAAACGAGATTCTAGCCTTCACAAGCGATTCCCCTTCACTTCCTCGTAATGCCCTCCTTACGATCTATAAAGCTGGCTCAACGCATGCGATCACTCATGAGGAATAACATACCCGACATCCGCGGTTAATCGAGGCGAAAGTACGATTAAGGTGAGTTACCTCCAAATTTATTGCATACATGCCCTTGTGGTAAAGCGAAATTATGCAAGAAAACGACGAGCTCAAGAATTTCGTTGCTTGTCATAAGTGCTGAACGAAGCGATATAAACCCATGTTCTTTAGGAACGGTGTCGATAACAAGCGAAGATAAGATTCAATTCATTAGGGATGGCTTGAATAAGGAGTCATTAGATGATATCCTTCGTCTCAAACGCATCCCAAGGATATGTAAGGAGCGATTCTACGGCCATTATTCCGAAAGAGCATGCGATATAGTCTCGAATCACTATAAACGACCGTTTGTCGCTTTATAAGAAAACTGGATGAAGCCTATCCTCACCCATAGAGGCGTCAAGCCGCTTCGGACGTAAAACCGTAGAGGAAGATGCGAGCCATACGCACGTGTAAATATCCTTTTACTTTCGTTATTTTATTTCATTTCACCGTTGTTTTATTGTTTGCATTATTGTCTTTAATAATTTTGTTCGCTTGCTTTTTCCTTTTATCGCTTCCTTTTGACTGCGAGCCACGTGCTTTACGCTTATTCGACATCGACATGTTACCTTATTCACACCGCGATCCACCGTCACCAAGATTCTTAAATGTGATTTATCTTTTGTCAAGCACTCACAAATTGTTTTCGAGAAGTATCACAATGGCATACTCCCAATAGACAATTCAAGAACATTTCGCTTTCGATTTATCTATGGCAAACATAAAGAGTTCATGGAGGCAAATGATCTCGGGTCAAGATGAGAAAATTACACTTATGTATGGAGAGTAACCGAGGGTTATCAAAATGGTCTCGTGGTCGCTTTATCAAAGGAAGTCAAGTGTTAGGCATCATCCCAAGAGTCCTAAAGCCATTAGGCGCTCGTCTCGACTCATCAACCTGGAGAAGAGTTAGTCGCCCTGTATGCAAGAATGAATAACGAAATGTTTAATCACGCTTTTATTTTCCTTCAGAGATCTGCAACACTGAGGCACTTATGACACTAGCATCTCTTGGGCCATCTCACATCCACCGTAAATCCATCTTTGTTAAATGTCAATAACTTTTATGACGGCTTTTATCGCATTTCTTAACCATGCAATAAAAAACTATTTCATTCCTTCTAATGTAAAAACTTTTTATTTGTGCTCACACCGCTAATGAGCTACTGACATGTTACAAGCTTATAAACCTGAGCTGCACTGGACCTTTGTGTTAAAGCGACCAAATAACGATGGTAATAAGAAAGTACAAATTAGATTTAACTCTCAGAATATTTTCTTCTTTGCACCACCCAGTGATGTCTTCTAAACTCTACTTTTTCCTTTAAAACATCGAGCGACAATGTTTCGCTTGGGGAGGAATAGTCGACAATTATGGAATCTTGGTTAAGTTTTTACCGATTTTTGTAAGGTAAACTAACTGTTAACGTTAAGATAATATACGAGTCTAGTTACTCTAGAAACGCATCTTCATCATTTTTTTTTTAAAAAAAAAAACCATTTTCTTCCTTTTTCTCCTTTATAAATATATAGTTTCAAATTTTTGAGTCGAAGATGGCTGAATATAGAGTGTAGTGCCTCTGGAAACGCATCTTCTTAGTTTAAAACAAAAAAAATTCTTTTTCTAATTAATTTTTCTACATCATTTTCACATTTCTGCATGCATATTTTCCTTTCATGTTTGTAATAGTGGGGTAGAATGTTGTTTAAAAAAATTGTGTTATTTGTTTTAACATTGGATAACATGATTAATTTCAAATTTTAGTATTTGTATTATCTTTCTTAAGTGATGTTACGCTATGTTTGCTACTTTATGTTGAGACAAATACGAAGGAATGAACGAATGTCATAAATAAAGTTGCCAAGTGAGTTGTTGAGCCTATCATTTTCTCGAGAGTAACCTTTTGCCCATTCTCTATACAATTAGCTTTATTATTTTATACACGATCTCTAAATTTCTTTTCGAGTTAACCCTTTAAAAAATGGTAAAATTAAAAAAAAAAAATGTGTTACATCGAGGCCCATCTAACTAAGAGATATGATAATTATTTAGAAAAAGACGATGAAAGTCCATTCTGATCCGCTTTTTTCTACCATCCCTTTATTAAATATCCATAGCACTTTTGAGCCTTTAAAAAAAATATATATATTTTCTTTGTCAACTTATCATCTTGACCCACTCCGATTTGGAGTATTACCCGATATCTTATAAGTTCCATCACCTATTTATGTTTGAGAAAATGTAAATAATTATTTTGTTTAGTGAAGTTATGCCAAAAAAAAAAAACAAAACAAAAAAAACAAAAAAATTATTGTAAAAAATAAAAAAATAAAAAATAACAATAATATGTGAAATAAACCTTGCAACTTCAAAAAAAAAAAAATCTCTGCATTTTTCTCAAACATACACTTTATTTTCCTTATTTCCTTTCTTTGTTAGCCATATCCCTAGCCTAATGCTACGTCCCCAATAAAAGTCCTTCTTGATTTTGGGAACTATAAAAGTAGTTAGTTATATTGCCAAAAAAGATGTAGGATGCATAATAAAAAAAAGATAAATAAAGTGGGTTGACTAATATTTTATTCGACTTGAGGCATATTTATTTCATCTCACAGCGTGATATCATTTCTTTATTATTTTCTCTCAATTACCATTCATCGGAGTGACTATGTTTATTGGGTTTTAATTTCTCAGAGAGTGTCACTTACTTGGAGATTTTGGGGTTGGACATGTCATTCTCGAAAGTAGCTATAACAAAGTCTACCTTAATTCACGTGGATGGTCATGTGATGTTGCTTTAGACCTAGATAACGCTTATACTTTTATTTGATTGCTATCATTAATCGATTGAATAAACACGAGTGTTTATAAAAAAAAATTATTTTGAATTTGAATTTTGTTTTCGCTTTATTTGCTAGAATAAGTTCTACGTGTGTGAGTGTTAGAAAATGCGATATTTATAAAGGAGAAAACCATCATTTTACATTTCAAGTCTTACTAACAACTCTTACTTTTATGATTTAACCTTCTTGTGATGTAATTACGTGTGTTATTTTAATTAAGTATTTTATGTATTTTAGGGCATTATAGTCATTTCACAATAAAGGAGAGATCGACGGCAAAACGACATCACTTTTTGAACTCGTGACGATCGAAAACCTTGTGAGGAGCATAAAAGGAAAATGGCACTATTCACATGTACTATTATTCACGATACGGTATCAGATATGTTACTTTCACGCTCACATAGACGGTCGATGACGGGCATTGACCGATGAGGTGTCACGATCCTCGCTGGATCAAAATTTTATGTATCGCTTGTTGATGGTGACGTGGCATATCACGGATCTAAAATCTCGCAGACGGCATGCATCACATGATTATTTTCAACCAAACCGACATCGTTTCATCCGGGTCAAACTGCTTATCGTTTCATCCACGCAAACCGCGGGCTGACGATGATGTAAATCCTGCTTCAAACTGCTTTTTTAATCTGGCCATGATTTACTCCACGTATCTATAAAAAGGGCCTTCCCCTAATTTGATATCTCCTCAATCCATTTTGGGATCCATTTTCGTAATTCCTTCTCCATCTTGTATTTTCTTTTGTATTTTAATAAATTCCTATTTGCCTAGTTCAATTATGAGTAATTTTCTTTCAAGTTTGAAGTCTCAACACGTGTCATGGGCTTTATTTGGTAAATTTATTTTCTTTTCCCTCTAGTTTTTGTGGATGATTTGACTTATCGATTAAATAATACTAATCTTGTCAGATACTTCTAAGACAAGGTTATTATTATTCGCACGATTTCTTAGCACCATATTGATTAGAGCGTGGTTCATGCGATTCCCCCCTCATGATTTAATTGGTATTAATAAGGAATATTTAGCCCATGATGCATGTTGATACGGATCCGGATACCCAAGTGCTTCATTTCAATAGATCTATCTTCAATTTATTCTCGCCATTTTAATTTAAGTTTTAGAATATTCCAAATCAATTTCCACCACAGATCCAATCAACCATTTGCAAAATAAATTCTATACACAATTAAAATCCACCTCCTCGTGGGATCGACACTCGTCACCATTGATCTATACTACAATAGATTCGTGCGCTTGCGAGTACATTAAAATTTGCACAACATCCAACACTTGCTGTTCAAAATATGACACCAGAGGAAGCTTGGATTGGATGAAGGCCAATAGTTGACCATTTCAGAATATTTGGGTGCATTGCCTATACCCATGTTCTGCATCAGAAGAGAAAGAAGCTTGATGATAAAGGAGAAAAATGTGTGTTTAAGTGACCAATCAAAATCTATAAGTCAGTAATCCTTAACACCAAGAAAATTATTGTCGATGTTATATTCGATTTAAGAAAACGTGACGGCATGGACTGACAACATCTTACAACAACAAATTCCAGTTGACTTTGACAATAGAGATGATGATAAAAATCATTAAGCACTAGAAAATGAGCAACAACATGATATACATCCAATGGCAGTACCTAATGAACCTTTGGAATATTTAGATGCAAAGACATACGGTGTTAGGATCAAATGCTTACCATTAGGCTAAAAGCTTGTTGATAAATGCAACTTTATTTCCTTATACCATGTATAGCCCCACACTCAAGCCGGTGGACATAAGGGAGAGGGACTGCACACATTTGTAATTCTCGCTAACGGGCAAGCCACGCCCAGTAACCTTACTACCACCTCAATAGAATTACATAGAAGGATGTTACACCTACAAGTGCACAAAAGAATTGCTAGGGCCCCATAACTTCAATAATCCCCCCCCCCCATAAAATTACTTATGTGGCGGCTTGAACCTGTGACCTCGCTTTGATACCAATTGTTAGGATCAAGCACTTACTACTAGGTTAAAAGCTTAAGCTGATAGCCAAGGTACAACTTTATTTCCTTGTACCATAATGTAGCCCCTACATTAAGCTGGTGGTGCATTATTTGTAATTGTACAACAAGTGCTATGCCTTAGTAACCTTATTGCCACCTCAAAGCAATTACACGAAGGATTTTACATCTACAAGCACAAAAAGAATTGTGGGGCCCTATAACCCCAATACATGAGGCATCGCACCTTGGCGCCTAGAAAGAGGCTTATATGGATGGATGATTACGGTATCCAAGAACTTAACTTATTTTGCTTTATTTGTAGATGGTGATCCTACCAGTTTTGAAGTGGCTGTCAAATAATCAAAATGGCGGAAAGCGATGGATGATGAAATTGCAGCCATTGAAAAAAACAACAGATGGAAATTGACTGACCTTTTACAAGGACACAAGACAATTGGTGTCAAGTGGGTATATAAAACAAAGTTGAAGGAGAATGGAAATATTGACAAATATAAAGCCCGTTTAGTAGCTAAATGTTATAAGTAAGAGTATGGAATTGATTATAGTAGCAAGACATGATACCATCAGGCTGATAATTGTAGTGGTTGCACAGCATTCATGGCTAATCTACCAATTAGACGTGAAATCGGCATTCTTGCATAGTGATCTACAAGAGCAGGTATACATTGATCAACCCCTTGGTTATGTGAAGCATGAGAATAAGAATAAAGTCTACAAATTAAAGAAGGCATTATACGGGTTGAAACATGCACCCAGAGACTAGTACAACCGTATAGATGCCTTCTCTGAAAAAAGAGGCTTTAAAAAAATGTCCATATGAGCACGCACTTTTCATAAAAATGAAGATGAAAAGAAAATTCTTATCGTGTGTCTTGTTAACATTTATGTATCCATTGAAATACTATTTAAGCAACCCAAGAGGGTGGTGAATTGGGTTATCAAAATTTATGCAAAACAAACCACACAACAATTTAAATCTAATGCCTAAATAAGAACAAAAATAATAAATTTAATCAAGCAAGATAATAAAAGAGTAAGAGAAGAGAAATCAAACACGTGATTTTACGTGGTTCTGCTAACCGTGCTTACGTCCACGCCTCCAAGCTCACCGAGCTTGAGGATTTCACTAAGCAAGTCTTTAAGACTTCAACTGCTCTTACAATTGACTTCAATAAACCTTACAAAAAGAGATTATCCTCAATCGCTTAACTCAAGTGTATCCCAACACTTACAATCTCACAATTTGATTTTAAAGAATATTACAAAATAAATCTCTCTCACACAATGTGTTTAATTACAAATGAAAATCTAAAGTATGAGTAAATGAGATGAATATAAGAATTTAAGGCCCAATAAAAGTTGTGTGCTCAATAATTTGCTCAATGATAATTGTTGGAATCGTTGTTGTTTGAATTTGATTGAACTTATTTATAGTTGGAGCTGAAAAAATAGCTATTATTGACTTTCTACTCATTAGTGGATCGCCGTTAACTAGATGTCGGATCACCGTTTGACTGGTCAATATGACCATTGAACTGGATTTTTAAATTGTCGGATTGTCATTTTCTAGATGTCGGATCGCCGTTAGTATCCAGAGGTTAATCTTCAATTCTGCTTGATGTCGGCTAGCCGTTATCAAGATGTCGGTTAGCCGTTTGCTATAGTGACTGCTACAATGAATTATTTTGTAAAATTATAGTTTGGTCCCAAAACTTTATAAAATTATACCATGACCCCACACTTTATAAAACTTGTCAAATAAGTAAATTTCCAAAATTTTAAGCAATATTTGCTAATTTCAAAGTTCTCAAAACTTTTCAATTTAAATCATTAACATGAAGATCATAAAATTACTTTTTTTTAATAGAAAGCCTTTATAGTATGAAAACTATATGAACGAATAATTTGAACTTTTAAAACAATCTTAATCAAGTTTGTTATCATCAAAATCAATATTAAAGAAATATTTATGTTAACAATCTCCACTTTTTCGATGATGACAAACTTTTCAAGAAAATACTTGCAATTTTGCTCTCCTTAAATATGTGCTCCCCCTAAGTAAAATATTTATAGAATTTAGCTCCCCTTAAATATGTGCAATCAATTTTTAACCACACAAAAATAAAAAGAAATTTTTTAACAGATTATATATAAATTATCTCCCCTTTTATCATAAAAAAGAAATGAGCGCGAAAAGATTAAAAAGAGAAGTTCAGAGATTACCCATGTCGGGAAAAAAATTTCAGTAGAATCTCCCCTTAAAAATGAACATATCCGCAAAAATAAAGTAGTTAAAACACTTCCATATAAACTCCAATTTAGGAACCAACCTCCATACCAACAAATTCAACATTATCATAAGCAACAACCAAATATGTCATCAAAATCAACTCAATCATAAACAAAGTCCACATATCCAACAAAATCATCATAAAAGCATCACAAGCACAATAAAAAAACAAATAGTATCATAACAACTACATGAGATGAGTAATGTTTGTGCGAAATTCATAGGTGCAGAAAACCAAGATAGAGGCTGTGAAGAGGAGCTGCCTGGGTCATAACTAAGGTGACCAAGAATGTGGCGCTGTCCAACAAGTAATTCCATTTGTTGTCGAAAGTCCGATCAAGTGGCATCCACTTTGTCAAAAAGTCAAAGACGGTCCACAAGTAGAAAATGCCGCAGACGCAAATACCGCTCGACCGCTTCTCATCCCGAGATTGGCTATCACATCAAGGCCACGAGGTCTAGCTCCAAGTCGAAAAGCTCGTAACTCATCCTGGATAAACGCTATCGAGATGCGGTTATCATTCTGAGCTACCAAAGTATCCTCATTCTTAGTCCTTAGAGGAAGTAACCTTGATCCACTTGCCTTGCCTCCATTAAAATCAATCCCCGAAATTATTTCCTTACCCATCTTTTTAGTCTCAACATAGACAGGTTCGGTCAAAGGAACATAAAAGTGTCTAAGAATCTTACTAATAATGCTACCATATAGAAGAGACCTGCTAGACACAGCAGAGGTAAAGAGCATATGACAAAAAATAGTGAATGAAATGTGCACTTTCCTTCCTCAGATGAGAGAGTCAAGTAAACCGACATCTAATCTAGTCACCTCATCAGTATGTCCTTGCCTAGGTGTAATCATGTGTTGGAGAATACTATGAAGAATACGCACTGGAAAGGTAAATAACCAAGATCAAAAAAATGAGCACTTCACGAGAGATCACAAAGTTTTACGTATTTCTAACGCCCTCAATGTGAGTAAACTGACTAAAATGAAGCTCTTTTCTAGTAGTATACAGGTTTAGCCCCTCAAAGGATATTCCAAGAATACGACCAAGCTCAAACATATCGAACTCAATCCTAACACCTTCAACATGTGTTACGATCTTATCTTTTCGATTAACCAAAATCTCCATATTAGAGAAAAACACCCTAACTAATTTTTTATAAACTCGTTCTTCAATGCCTAAAGCTCCATCCCATTGTCTTAGCATTTAAGGCAAAATTCTACCACATATAGTAATATTAGAGAAATCGTCAATGTCAATATAGAATGAGGTAGTTTCCGTTTTTCCCATGAATTTCTCGTGAAATCATTGAGCCAGTTGACCATTTGGAAAATGCAGGCTGTCAAAATCTTGAGAAAGAGGCCTGGAGGAACTGGGATTGCTTGGAGCTGCTTGCTTAGTTCGGGCACGCCTCGGTCATGAAGCCATTGATGATTTTGGAAGAACTTAAATCAATAGAGAAGAAGTTTGAGAGATGAGAGAGTGATTGGAAGTTGAGATTGGACCGAAAATGAAGAAAATTTGGCAAGAGCAAGCTTATTGTTCTAGGGTTTCCAATTTCGGATTTTTCAAATTTTGAAGTAAAAACCGATTTTAATCAGTTGAAAAGGTTAAAAATTGTTTTAATGCTTTAATTTGGTGAAAAAGAGCAACAAAAATGGTGGATTTGAGAGAGAGAAACAAAGTTGCAGTCGCGATTTGAGAGAGGGAGAAGAATAGTTCAAAACGGGAAAGAAGATCGACATCGTGCACTTAACGCGTGATAACGGCGAGCTGTTATAGAGATATCGGTGAACCGATAGTGTCTAGAGAGCTCCCAAAATTTTTTCATACAAACGGCGAGCTGTTACTATGCTATCGGCGAACCGACAACGTCCATAGAGCTCCCAAAACTTTTCATGGAAACGGTGAGCCGTTATTGTTATATCGGTGAACCGACAGCGTCCAGAATGCTTGCCAAAGTTTCTGCCTGAAAACGGCTAGCCTTTTATTAAGATAACGACAATCGTTTTTCTACAACTTATGATTTCACACATTTATCTTAGTATTTGGCCACAAATAATACATTTCAAGATCATTTCATTGATCCAAAAATGTTTTAAGAACCAGTTTAATGCATAACTCATGAAAGTACATATATTTAAACAATTAATTCATACACATATTCAAAGAATAATACAAACACCTCACTTATTTATCATGCTCAAACACTTTATAATCATAAAAAATCATCAAATCATCAATCAAACAATTTCATTAGACTCAATATCATGAGTAGAAATGTTAATGTGAAAATTTCATCATCCCAAGTTCATGCCGAATTTTTGAAAATTGATCTTCGCAAAGAGGTTTTGTAAAAATATCGGTAAGTTGTTTTTCCGTGGAACTAAACTGTAATGCAATATCTCCATTTTGAACATGATCTCTAAAAAAATGATGTCTAATTTCTATATGCTTGGTTCTAGAGTGCTGAATGGGATTCTTTGAAAGATTTATAACACTAGTATTACACACTTAGTAGGAATTTGTTCAAGATTTATGCCATAATCCCTAAGTATTTGTTTCATCCAAAGTGCTTGTGCACAACAACTCCCTGCGGCAATATATTCTGCCTCGGTGGTTGAAAGTGCAACCGAATTTTGTTTCTTACTAAACCATGAAACAAGTGAATGTCCTAGTAAATGGCAAGTTTCACTAGTACTTTTGCTATCAACTTTGTAACAGGCAAAATCTGCATTTGAATAACATGTTAAATCTATATGAGTTCCTCTAGGATACCAAAGGCCAAGATTTATGGTTCCACTTAAATAACATAAAAAAAATTTTTACAGCAAGTAAATGAGATTTCTTAGGACATGATTGAAATCTTGCACACAAACATACACTAAACATGATATCGAGTCTACTTGCAGTTAAGTAAAGTAAAGAGCCGATCATACATCGATGCGTTTTGATATCCACTTCTTTGCCTTTTTCATCTTTGTCAAGCTTAGTTGTTGTGCTCATTGGAGTGTTTTTGGTCTTTAAATCATCAATGCCAAATCGCTTGAGTAGTTCTTTCTCATACTTGGCTTGATTTATGAAAATTCATTCGTCATTTTGTTTTATTTGCAGCCCAAGAAAGTACTTCAACTCTCCCATCATACTTATTTCAAATTCTTTACTCATAAAGATGAAAATTCTTTACACAACAATTCATTATTAGAGCCAAAAATAATATCATCAACATAAATTTGAACAACAAAAATATCTTGGTTCTTATGCATAACAAAGAGAGTAGTATCCGTTTTACCCATCGAAAAACTGTTATTCAATAAGAAATTCTTAAGCCTATCATACCATACTCTAGGTGCTTGCTTTAATCCATACAATGCTTGTGACAACTTATAAATATGACTTGAAAATTTTTCATTTTCAATACCAGGGGTTATTTCACATAAACTTCCTCCGTAATATAGCCATTTAGGAACACACTTTTGATATCCATTTTAAATAAAATAAAATCTTTATAACATGCAAATGCTAATAACATCCTAATGGATTCTAGTCTAGCTACAGGTGCAAATGTTTTATCAAAATCAATTATCTCTTCTTGGTTGTAACATTGAGCCACTAGTCTAACTTTATTCCTTATAACCACACCGGATTCATCCATTTTATTTCTAAATATCCATTTAGTGCCTATAATGGATTGGTGTTTCGGTTTAGAAACTAATTCCCACACATTGTTTCTCTCAAATTGATTTAACTCATCTTGCATTGTCATAATCCAAGATTCATCATTTTCCGCATCCACAAAGGATTTTGGTTCAATTTGAGATATGAATATAGCATGCTCACAAGTATTTCTAAATTATGATTTAGTAGTTATGCTACTTGAGGGATCTCCTAAAATCAAGTCCTTATGATGAGAAGAAACATACCTCTACCTCTTGGTGAGTGATTGAGAAGTACCTTCATTTTGCTCTACATTCGTTTCTTCATGTTGCTCATTTTGATTCCCATGAGATGCATCGTTTTGGTTATCCTTTGATGACTCTTTTTGTAATTTTTCATCTGTATCATTAAAACCCAGACTTCTTAAGCTCTTATCGCCTTTGTGACAGAACATTCATAGACATGTACAAAATCACACAGTTACTTTACTCACACCACTATTCCCTGCTTTGCACCACAAAATTCTTGGATCGCTCCCACCGTTTCTCGTGAACAGTACCGTATATATGAACAGTGTCATATATGTGAATAGTATCATATACGTGAACAGTACCGTATACATAAATAGTACCCCTTACGTGAACAATAACCGACTCTAAAAATACAACCAATAGCTCTGATATCATTGTTAGGAAATTGATGGGTGAAGCAGACACGCAGCTAAAATGAAATTGGAAGAAAAATAAAGAACAATCACAAAGAGGACACCAGAAATTACGTGATTCGGCTTTTAGCCTACTTACACGGGCAAAAACAAAAGGAAAATATTTTACTAGTGAAAATGAGTTACAAGTATTGTGATATTTTAGCTCACTACCCAAAATCCCAATACACCCAAACTCTCAAAACACTAATCACTCAAGAGTTTATTAAACTCTTAATACTCTCACCTCTCTAAAGGAAGGAAATGCTTATCTTTCGATGGAATGCTTCAGCTCTTCATTTGAACTTCTATTTATAGCAAAATGATGGCCAAGAAATCAACGATTTTAGCCCAACAATTATGGCTTCAATTTCGTTAATCAGCATGGCTTCAATTTTGTCAATTAGCGTGGCTTCAATTTTGTCAATCTAGCTTTCAAAATTTGTGGGTTATGTTCTCCATTTTCTTTGATTTGCTGGCACTAAAGTCAAGTACCAAATTTGATGTTGACTTTTAGGTGCTTGCTTTGACCGTTAGTTCATTGAGATCAGTTTTGTTTGTTAAAGGCAGTGGGTGGTCTTGGACTTCATCGTCTTCATCTAGATATTTTAAATAGATCATGCATGTCTGTAAAAGATTTTATGCAATGTTAAAAAGCATTCTTCTATATATGCTGACTATCTTAAAGCTTGTTACAAACTCATTACATAGCCAATCCGATTTTTGTTAATTCCTCTTAATAGGCTGGTCTCTTAAAGAGTTATTGGTGATGGCTTCTTTATTCAATTTTTGGATTGACAGATGGTTGTCGGATCCTCTTCCTCATATTAGTTATTTTATTGACCTTGCTTTGTCTTGTACTAATGTCGCCAGATTAATGATTTCTGGGAGTTTATTTTTCGATATCAAATTAGTCCGTCCTCTACTTTATAATATTTGGGTCACCGCCAGTTATTACCTGATTTATTTGATTTGGAAAGCCAGAAATAAGCTGAGATTTGAGAATGTCTATCCTTCCCAGAGATCATTTTACTACTAAATGTATCACCATATTATTATTTCGTAAACTTTGCCTGTGTTATGTTGGTTATGCCATATTATTATCCCGCCAAACTTTTATCGAGGTCATTGAAAGTCAAATAATCGCCAATTTCAAAAAGCAAAATCAGCATGTTTTGTTGACACATGCGTGGAGAAAATGTGGTTTTCAGATGTCATTGAATTTGTCAAAATTGTTGATTTTAGTTGTCATTTTCAAAGACTTCCTGGGACAAAGGAATTAAATGCATGCATGATCTTTGGCTATAAATACCAAGCCATTTGTTCATTCAAGGCATCCACATTTTGAGAGCAATTGCAAGTAAATCAATTTAAGAGATTTGAGAGAGCTTCACTTAAGTGTTCTAAGGATCCAAAATGGGTGTTGGTTTTCAGAGCTTTTTTTCCCAATTTTGTAAGTTCACATTTATTAGTGAAATTACCTTCAATCTTTGCCCATGAATGTAGATTTTACGCCGAACCAAGTAAATTATTGTATTTAATTTATTTTTTTGCATTTGCTTATAACTACATTTATATTTCTCGTAAGTCACAAATACTATAATATTGATATTTGCTTAATCCGTACTTCCGTAAACGAGATCAGAAGTACTTTTTCATGAGGGAGACATCAGCAAAGAAATTGTGGGAAAATGTTGAAAGAAAAGTACACAAAGAAAAGCCATGAAAACATGCTTTATATAAAGAAAAAACTCTCAAAACCAAAAACCTAATACACCGAGTTGGATCCTCACTTGAATATTCAAGTAAAAACTCTCTCAAATGTCTTGTATTGCTTCACTTGTAGTTGATTCAAAATGTGGATGCTGAGCAAATGGCTTGATATTTATAGAAGATCATGCATGATTTGATCTCAAAAAGTCTTTGAATGGCAATCAATTTTGACAAATGCATATGTCAAGAACATTTGATTTGCTTTTAGAAATTTGCAAGGCATTATTTGACTTTCCGCAATTCTCTACCTTGGAGAAAAATTTTTAAGTTTGAGCCGACTATTAATAAACTATCCTCCAGACTCTGCCTTATTTTACAAGTTTGAAAATAGTCGGAGAAGGCAGAGACTGGAGGATAGTCTGTTGATTATTGACTCATATTTAAATTTTTTTTATTAAGATAGAGAATTATTGAAAATCAATTGGGCTTGCCAATTTCAAAAAGCAAAATCGATGGCATGTTTTTGTTGACATATGCATGGAGAAAAACATGGTGATTTTCTAGATGCCGCTTAATTTGTCAAAATTGTTGATTTTGGTACTGTTTTTCAAAGACTTTTGGGGACAAGGGTTAAATGCATGCATGGTCTTTGGCAATAAATACCAAGCCATTTGGTCATTTGAATGCATCCACATTTTGGGAGCAATTGCAAATGAAATAATTTGAGAGAGTTTCTACCTAAGTGTTCTAGTCAAGATCCATTTAGGTGTATTGAGATTTTGAGTTTTGAGAGTTTTTTTTTTTCACTTTTGTTAATTTGCATTTATTAGCTCTTGAAATTATCTTCTAGTGTTTGCTTTTGGACGTAAGCTTTACGTTAAATCACGTAAATTATTGTGTTCAAATTTTTCTTTGCATTTATTTATTACCACATTTATATTTATCTAGAAGTTGCAGTCATCGTAATATTGATAATTATTAAACATGCGCTTCCCCAACAGAGGTTATGATAGTTATGGTGGAACATAAAGAAATTTTTGCTTAGTACAAGATCAAATCATGAGAAAATCTTATATAGGACATAGAGTTCCTCAAGTTCCTTAGCATCCCATTTTCTTTAGGTCGTGGTCCTCATATTTACTGGGCTACCATATCTCGATTTGCTTCCTTGATTAACCAGCAAAACAGTCATCTTTTTTTCCAAAGAAAAGAGCGAAACACAATTTATTGTGTACAATTCTAAACTTTTGCACTAGTAAGTGAGGATATTAATTACCCATAAAGACAACTTCATATACTCATTAACATTAATCCGTTGGCAGCTTAACAAGTGGCTTAATAAAATTTACATTCCACAATCATTATTAAAGTGAAGTACGCAAGCCAGGAAATTTTACTAAAATTAAAAGGAGCTCATCATGTAACTAAGTGCGCAACTTATCGTATAATATCCTCAAGAAGGTGGAAGTAATAAAGGACTTTTAAGCGTCCTCGTTTTCAATTCTCATACGGTCAATAATGACTTTCCTCGCAGCTCGTTTGAAAAAAATCCTTTGAAGAAATCATTTATTCTCTTAAAAAATGCCGGAGTATCTGGAGTTATAATCATTTATTTTGCCATTTGGTCAAGCATTTTCAGGGTAAGATTTTCACTTCTGTTAAGTAAACTTCAAGGTATCTTTTAGCAATGCAGCACCATTGTAGTATTGTTAGATGGACGAAACGTTGGATCAATAGTTGGTGTGTTGTGTGGCTAAAATGAAAAAAAATTGAGAGAGCAGAGAAACCTGAATAGGAGAGGCAATAATTTGAGGAACAGGTGGGGTCTTCTAATGAATTGGGAGAGGAATATGGTAAAGCCGTATCCCCAATCAAGTTTCTACTCCTCAGAAGCAATGAAGAGCTGCCCAAATCCCCCAATCAAGTTTTTGGGTCTCAGCTCTCATTTTCTCCACCAGTGAACTGCTCACTCCATGATTCACCAGCTGCATACAAATTATTCAAAGCACGATGTTGTTGTCATATATGTTCCACGGAAATTAATTTGAAGTCAGAAAAACATGAAGAAATACTCATTTAATTCCTATAATTTGAGCTAATCACCTAGTCGATTTGCTTTCAAAACAACAATAATATGTTTACAAAAAATAGTATAAAAATGGTACGTCATACTAGAAAACCAAAAAAAAAAATTTACTATAGGATAAAAAAATTTATTACAACACAAGAATTTTTTTCTTTTAATCTTTTGTAGTTTTTATACTAATTTTTGTATTATTTTCGATACAAATTTAATTATTTTTTCAAAAATATTACTTAAAACATATTTTTGTAGCGATTGGATCCGATTTTTTAAGGATAAAATAATATATACGTCATTTCAAATAATTTAAAATTCAAATTAATTCAACATTTAGGAGGTGAAAAAAGTAAATGATAATTAAATAGATATCAATGAAACAACAAAAAGACAACAAAGGACGTTTTAGATGATTTTTTTTGGGGGAAATACAAGAACTACTTGGATAATTTGCTAAAATTATGGAAAATGACAACAATTAACAAAGAGCACATATACCTGAAAGAAACCTTATTCTTTGCATGCAAGGTCAAGCTTCTCAAGCTCTGAATCATCTCTAGAGAGCAATTTCTACAGGTCGATGATTGGAAGTTGTTCTGTTGAAGAATTGTCGTCGTTGCAGATCATTACATCTTTTCTATCAGGGCGAACATATCGTGGTGGAACTTTGGTAGCTCCTGAATCGAAGGCTCCACAAGAGAACTTGCTATCGTTGTTGCTTTTGCTGCCATAGTTTTTTATTACACTACTAGAAAAATGGTCTTTACTCACACTTGTCTTCTGACACTTTATTTAAAAGTATCAGTATATACATATATTTGGATCATTTTCCGCATTTAACAGATATGTATCACTAATTACTAATACTGAAGTATCAATAGCTTTAGTAATAGCGATTAATGACGCTTAGGTATCAGCAATTAAAAATTATCATTTTAATTTTGTTTTAGTCCGAATTCGAACCCAAGACCTCTTAAACCTAAAGCTTCTACATTGAATCAAAAGACCACTAGGCTACGAATTATTTTTAATTTTTTTAGAGTGGATAAAAACAAAACAAATGGACAAGTCTTATCTTATCCAAAATATAACTTTTCAACTCCCTCTACCAAAGTATTCGTTCCCTCCTAAGCTCCCCAGATCTGAAAAATCCCTAACATCCAAATTGTCAAAAAGTACTCCTCAAATACAAAAAAGCTCTCCGTGGCAACTCAGATTTAATCACAAAGTGGATCGATTCTATCTCTAAATGGCTCCTATCGCAATGGTGACCCTTGCCGACGGTACTTTCGCCATTTTGACGAACAAGATCAGCTTACAACAAGTGTCCGTGACACCGTCATTTCAAAAAGGTTATCCTCTTTGGCATCCCTTGCTTTCACTCCTACTTGCAAGCATGTGCTGGATTCATCGAGAAGGCTAATGAGTCAAGTCAAAAGAGTCGATGAAATTCTCTCAGATAGCGTTAATGACCCATTTGTGATGAAGGCATGGGCCAAAAACATTTCCTCGAGAACAAGAGTTGAAGTTCCCGATGGCTTCAAAAAATACGCCATGCTTTGGGGCTTGAGCTTGACTAGTGAGAAAGGACTTGGCACCCGATTAAGGAGGTTTGCTCTTGGTTGATGACCTCAAGATTAAGGTCCGAATGTTGAATCCGTGGAGATTTCACTATCTCCAAAGGCCGGCGACATCCTCAAGGCTCTTTAAATTTGTAGTTCCATCCCAAATACCGCTTAGTGTTGGTCGACTTATTACTTTTTACCGTATATGCTTAGGATGAATATAAACCAAAGGATCTCGAATATTGTTATGTATGACGCGAGAAGTCTTTTTGTTTAAACCGTTGTTCATCTTTATCTAAAAAACAAAACAATTGTCAAAAAGTGTTTCAAATGATCTTGTCAAATCGATGGCACAAAGTTCACCATTTGCCTTCAAAATCCTAACTTCTTATTTCTTTTCTTATTCTATGATTTCGGTCTCTTTATTGTCATTAGATCTTGAGTTTTTTTTTGTTTTAATTGTTCTTTAGGTATAAAAGGATTTGAGAAGAGCTTTGTTTCTTTTACTTGGAAGAAACCGAAGGTATTGTTTCTTTGGCTACTTGGAAGAAACAAGAAGGTAAAGATTTAGCTTTTATTGTGTTTTTTTTTCTGCTACTTTCTTTTCTTTTATTGGCACCAAATAGCCTTCATTATATCTACTTTGGAAAATATTGTGTTTAGGGTGATCGTCACTATAAGGTTAACTTTATTTCGCTGATGAATGACATTAAACATTTTTTACACTAAAACCCTAAAATTTTCTAATTTGGGAATTCTTAAGAGCAGCATGATTATGCTAAAATTGATGGTTTATATTAGTTCATAGTGGTTCTATGTTGATATAACTTATTGCTTATTAACCATTTGTTCATGTGTTATTAGTTTTTTTTTTCAAAAGCAATCTTTTCATTTTTTTTCTTTTCGGCTGTTATTTTTTAGGTTTGTTCATATTGAATAGATTTTAATTTTTATTTGCTATAAATAGTCTCATTGGATGATTACTTATTACAAACTATCAAATAGATGCTTTTACAAAGGAAAAGTTTGAAGTATGTGGCTTAAGTTGAGAAATGAGGTGTCTTTATCATTTCTTTAATGGATTTGTTTACAGGGCAAAACAAAATTTTGTTTCTTCAGTCCATTACTAAGGCAAAATTAGATTTTTCTTATTTATATTTATGTTCATAATAAGGCAATATCTACTTCAGTTGTTTAATTTTTCTTATTTATATTTATATGATTGATGGCCAAAATCATAAGATTGTTTATAAGTAATGATTTTGGAATGAACTCTCAAATTATTGAAATATTTTGTCCAAACTTTACCATATGTTTGAAATAATTAAAGTTAAATGTATATGTTTCAGTTCTGGAAATTTTGGAATGAATTGGGTCTATAACTGATTTTTAATCGATTTTTCAAAATGGTTGGTTGCTGTCCAATCTTTCATAAATTACTCATATATCATATTTGGTGGTGCAAAACAATAGTCTAAACATGTCTGAATGAGCTGAAATTTGAAGAAACTAAAGTTCTATATGCATACTTCAAATCTGAAAAATTTTATGTTGATTGAATTTGCAGGTTATTTTTAATGATTTTTTAAACTCTACTGCTCTGCAGCGAGTTCTTTTGACATAACTATTTATTAACTTTTGATCTTACAAAACACCAACATGATAATATTAGAATAACCTCAAATTTTAATATGTTGTTCATTCATATATGTTGTTAAAAACTGGAAAATATCAATCCAATGTATTAAGTATCTTAAATTTTATAAATATGTATTTAAGTACCAATTACTACTATAGTTGGAGCCCAAAAATGAATGGTTTTAGGACCAGCCGGGTGGTTCCTGAAAGCTAGGAGTTTGTTAGCTATTCTTTTTAATTGAACTAATTTAACTTAAATATTAGCTCAATTATTGATTTCTATGGTTTGTGATTGATTTGAGTTTGACATTCTTGTTTTGTGTTGGTTTGAGTTTGACATCCTAGTTTAAGACTTTGAAGGCATCCAAGAAATGATTTTGAATGATGAGCATATGAGTAATAGTTGGAAAATTAATTTACTGTATCAAATATATACTTACTGTAGCATATTAATTTTAAGAACTATGGATTATTCCATGAATATTCTAGTAAATAATTATGTTATATATGCATGTCTTAATATATAATAATTATATTTTGAAGTTTGTTTTTTTTTTCCCTTTCTAGGTTTAGGAAAAATGTTTAAAGTGATTTTGGGTTATGATGTCAATCAAGTTAAAGCAACATTACTTGTGAGTGGAAATATATAATGATTATATTTTTATTCTACTTTTTTTTATCTTCTTAAAGTTTTATAATTAGGCAAAATTAATGAATACTTAATTACAATTTAGGGTGATATTCTTTAAATGGTTCACATGAATAGATTTAAGTAGTATAATAAATCTCATACTCACTTTATAAAGGCTTAACTAAGTTTGCAAATATTATTTCTTTAGTAGTAATAATTTTGGATCGAACACTAAAATTATTGAAATATTTTATTTCCAAACATTAATATGACTAATATAAATATGGACATTTAGAGTAATATTATGCCCAGTTTAAGGAAACGGCAGTTTGAGGACTTATTTTATGCCTTGTTAAATAAGCTTTTAGAATGAATAAATTGAGGAAATGACTGGTGATTTATTTATAATAGAGCATTTGTGATAGCTTTTAACTATGCACAAAAATCATTTGGTATATGTAGATAGAGTAACATGCTTGTGCTGAAAGTAGATATTACATTGAAAACTTCTTGTCTGCTATAGTTTGCTATATATATAACCTTTACCAAAAGAGAATAATTGAGTTTATTTATAAATAGCTTATGAGTATTTTTTTCTTTCGAACAAAATAATTTTATTTCTGTTAATTGTTGTTTCTCTAATGGCTGGATATTGGCAGCTAATTTTTTTTTTCTTTTCCATGTATTCATATGCAGATTTGATCAATGTGTTTGAAGTGTTTATTCCTCAACTTCACTTATATCCTAACCCATACAGTCTATTGAATGGAGAAGCTGCTGGTGTGATAACGCAATTATACTACTCATATTCAAAGAGTGAAAGGCAGTCATCCTTCTCAATTTAGCTTCTAGATTTATTAAATTTAGCCACAAGTAGTAGGCATTTGATTGGATGGTAGAAATTGTTATGTATTGAATTTGGATTATTTAGTTATGAGAGTAGGATATCTCATATTTTTGTTATTGAAGTTTTGGAATTTGTAATATATACTAATAATATTTAAATGTGAAATGAAAGATTTTGTGATATAAATCAATTTCTTTTTGTTATTTTGTGGTGCCTTTTAATTTTACCAATAAATCAATGGGCAATGATCCAATTCAATTTTTTATTTTTTTAAAATAAATTAACTAGTGATACCATGGTAAAGAATCATAGACACTAATAAAATATCAATAACTACTAACACTACATAATATCCGAGCATCAGAAGAATAAAGAATCACCATTAACCACTTATAAGTGTCACTATTTTTTTGATTCCCAAATTACTGACACAATTAACAAGTGTCAGTGAAAGTAATTTCTGACACTATTCTACATTCAGTAAAGACTATTTTTCTAGTTGTGTTAATTACGTTTCTTTTCTCTCCAAACTCTTGTGATTAAGCAAGACTATACAAAGTTTTCAATTATTGAAATAGAGAATAACTTTTTTAATTGGGGGTCATTTGAAAATATTGCTTTAAGTAGAAGATATTTTATACATTAAATGATCAAATGGACAACTAACTAGCTACAACTCCTTGGGTAAGAGGGGATGAAGGAGAGTTTATTTATTTACTTTAAATTTTTAGGATAGATTTTAATTATGATGTGCAATTAGATCTCTATAGATATGTTCGGTTGTATATTATAAGGCTCTACGTCTAATTCATATTTAAAATTAGCTCAGAATTAAATATTGTCTCAAACTTTATACTAAAGCCTAGTAATTGTTTCCAATCGATGGCCAATATGGGATAATTTCTCAAAACCTCGTTAATTTGCTTCTGGATGATTAAACAATACCACACAAAGTTTTCACTTATTGAAGTAGAGGATAACCTTATATATATGGGGAGCTATTTGAAAAATACGCCTTAAATAGTAAATAAGATTTTATACATTGCAAAAGCCAACAACTCCGTGAAGTAGAAGGGAATGAATGAGATTTTATTTATTTATTAGTATTTTACTTTAAACTTTTTGGATGAACTTTAATATGTCCGGTTGATATATACATGAGGTTTGCATTGATTTGTTTGCATCCTATCCAGATCATATGAGCTTCCTCAGGCCTCAAATTATTCTTATGCAGTTACGCCAAATGGCCAATCATATAAAAGTCCACAAATTGCAATATCTAAACTTACTACTTTGAAGTTCAATGAATTGATATTAACAAATTATTCAATTTCTGCAGGTCGACGACTGAAGTTGTTCTGTTGAAGAATTGCCGTCGTCGTTGCAAATCATTACATCTTTTATATCAGGGCGAATATATCGTGGTGGAACTTTTGGCCATCATTGGCTTCATTGCCAGCTCCTGAATTGAAGGCTCCACAAGAGAATTGCTATCTTTTGTTGCTTTTGCTGCCCTAGTTTTTGATTAATTACATTTTTTTTCTCCAAACTCTGTGAATAAAATGCCTATTCATAGTTCTCAATTGCTGAAGTATAGGATAACTTTTTTTTTTTTGGGTTCATTTGAAAAATATTGCCTTAAATAGTAAAAGAAGATATTTTATACATTAATTGATCAAATAGACAACTAAATATCTACGACTTGAAAAGCCAACAACTCCTTGACGGGAGTGAAGTAGGGTATTCACTTGATTTCATTAATCGGACATCAATCTATATCTCGATCCATAATTTTTATATTATAAATTTTAATTCAATCTAATTTACAAATCAATTTAAATTCAATTCAAATCCAATCAACGCCAGATGTGAATCCTGACGTGATTGACCTAATCCATATTCAATCTACCATTTTACTTTTAGGTTAAGAATTTTTAATTTTATCAAATTAAAAATTGAATAAGATTTAAATAAAGTTAGAACAATACATTCAAAATTTCAAATATAATACAACAAAAAGAAAAAATCTCATTTGTTTAAATCACTATATAAAATTTAACTAAAATTATGAAAATTAACTATTGAGAAAGATATATTTGTGTATTTAATTATTTTTTATTTTATATTATCATTAATAAGATATAATATGCTATTAACGTAACTACATTTTTAACTTATTTTGTTATTAGTAAGTAGTAATGCCACATTTACAAGTTTAATATTTTAATTAAATATTTTTTTTTTGTGAATTTGTAGATTTTTACAAATTTATAGAAGTAAATCGATATCCAATTTATTGACTATGGATTTTCAAATTTTTAATCTAATTCAATCCACCAATCCACATATCAGATTTTTACAGATAAATTTTTTTGCAGATCAGATTAAGTAGATCATATTGAATTTTGAAGTGAAGAAGAGTTTATTATTATTATTTTCGGATGGATTTTAATTCTGATTTGGGGTGGGTTCGATGCGGTTTTCCAAATCCAGCCGAACCAAAATTTATGTTAATTAGATTAAATTTCGGTTTTATAAATAAATAAAATAATTCTAAACAGAAAAATCATGCGCACACTCACCATCTCTCTCTCTCTCACTAGCCGACACACACACCCTCACCATCTATCTCACACTCGCCGACACACACATTCCATCCACCACTGTCGGTTATCAGCCAGCCTGTCGCCGTCGTCGTCGCCATCGCGCTCGTGTCAGCCTGTCGTCGTCGCCGCAGCCAGCCTGTCGTAGTTCATCCGGTCGTGCTCGTGTCAGCGTTGCCTCCCGTTCGTTGTGCTCGTGTCGTCGGTAGCCCGCTGCTGCTGTCGTGTCCGTGGAGTTCTGTAACTTGTGTTTACATTTTTTATTTATTCGTTGATTTTGATGGAAAGATTTGGAAGCAAATGAAAAGGTCAGTTTGATAATTACAAATTATTTGAAACATCCAAATAAATTTTTTCATGAAGTTTACGAGGAGGCTGTTGTTTTCAATTGAATCAATTTTAAGTGTGCTTGTAGCAGCTGCCATGCTCAATAATCCATTTCACATGAATTTCAAAACACTTGTTTTCCTTAATTTTGTGAGTTGGGATTCGTAAATTGGAGTTTAATTTGTTGCGTTTTATAAATAAATTGTTGAATGAATCTAATCACCAGCAAAGGGCTTCCTCATCCATTTTGAACTGATCCACCTGTTTGTGAACCGAACTGATCATAAAATCGAACCGATCGAATCATCTTGGTACGGTTCAAAAGTTGGTTCGTATTCGGTTCCAGCTTTAAAGAATCGATTGATTTAGTTTGTTCAGTTCTTCGACTGAACCGAATTGTACTAGATATGCCCAGCCCTAATCTGATATGTCGAGTTAGGTCTCTGTAGTACGTTAGGTTTTATTTATTATAAGAGCCTCATAGTCTAAGTCATACTCAAAACTATTTAAAGAGTTGAGTATTATCTTAAATTTTATATAGCCTTGTAATTTTTCTTAGCCACTGGCCAAACGTTGGATAATTTCCTCAAAACGTCTTGTCATGTTCATACTGTTCTTCTTGTATGGTCGTTGTGAAATGGAATGGTAGTGTGAGACTGCTCATGTATGATTTTGACACTAATATCATATAAAAACCAATTTTTCTAATTTATACACAAAACTAATTCAAAAGATTTGAGATCTTATAATATTAGCCTAATAAATATTCTCAACTAATGTATAATAAATATCTTCAACATTTATCAATATTTATATTTTACTCTTTATAATAATATTTAAAAAATCATGTGTTGAAAAGCCAATTACATGTATTATTTTGTCAATTTTGTTGATATAAGATGTAAAGTCAATGACACGCTTAAGCATTTTTCAAATGTGGATGTCTGACCACACTGCTTGAGCAAAGATTATTCAGCATAAAAGGATATATACATTAGGTTTCCACGTGGCCTGTCTTGTTTTTTTTGAATTTTGTTGATCTTGATCCCTTACTTAATGATCTAAGTACTTTCAGATTGTCTAGTGCAATTCTATGATCGATGTAACTTATATCATTATATAAGGGATCTCTTATTTTTTATTGATACTTTAAAATACTAATGTCTCACATTAAAGGAAAGCAGGATCAAGTTTCTTTGCATTTGATTTGAAATTAGTCATATGTTATATTTAATTACAATTTAGAGTTGAATAAACTAAATCTGTATGTGATTGTAATTATTCAAGTTGAATTAAATTATGAGTAGAGATGGTAAATTCGGCCGGGTCCGGTATTGCATGACTGGACCTTCTCGCCTGATGCAACCGGTCCGGTCCGTCCGGTCCGGCCGCTTATCCTAAGACCAATTTTATGTTTTTAATATTTTACGGTATATATTTTTAATTTTTTATAATTTTATGTTTTAAATTTATTTCAATAAATTCATAAAAATATAAACTTTAAGTTAAAACTTTATATACGATAATAACGAAATAAATAAATAAAATATTTAAAATAATATATATTTTATAATTTTTTTAATAAAATTCTTGCTCTGCTTATCAAACGACTTTCACATCGACCAATTCATACTTAGATGTGTATACCCGGCCTAACGCCGTAAGACGGTCCTATTCCTGACCGGGGCAGATTTTCATCTCTACTCATGTAGATATGAATGACTAATTTAAATTAAAAAGATTTCGTAAATGTTTTCATAAAAGGGAGACATACAAAGTTTTCTGTAAAAAAGCACTAGTTATCTTATTAAAAAAAACTAACAGTATTTTTATAACTTTTTACTTTTTGTCTCATATTTCTTTCATCAATTTATTTTTATTATTTTTAAACAATGTTGGATGTTTGATATAATTCTTTTCCATATAAAGTCAATGAAAAGATAGACTACGATGAGTGGAAGAAAATATTATAAGTTTTTTCCATGAAAGAGCACCACGTGTTTGACAATTAATATGATTTTATAGGGACCATCATAAACATCATCTTTCAAAAGCAAAATTGAAAATTGTCATCTTCCAAACTTTCCAGGCAAACACATTAATTTTCTGGTCCAATAGAAAGAAGTCACATTTGTTGAAAATAATTACTTCAAGTCATCACGCCAATCTCTAATTGTAGGTTCAAATCAGGTCCTAGGACAAATAAATTGAAACTGCAGATATATAAATCGACAAAGAAACATAGAATATAACATACAAAATTTATTATGTAATTTTATTTTAACTTTTCTACAAGTTATAATTCACATACAAATATAAGTTATAAGCACAACCCGTAAACTTATTTAAGTTTATCCATTGAAGTATACAGCCCAGCAAGTCTAAACACAATCCAACAGAATAAGTTCACAACTTAATTGACTTATTTTATCAGAATGGACCTATGTAATCTCGTCGTATAACTGGAAGCAATTCATAACTTTTTAAGTGCCCTGGTCTTGCATTCTCAAGAAATCAATAAAAGACTTCCACGCAGCTCACTTGAATAAAAAATCTTTTCCAGGAATCTACCACACTTATTTTTTTAAACAACGCTGGAGTCTTCGAAGTAACAAGACTTGGTGTTGACCCAATTCTCCATTCTAATTTCGGACTGTAAATGTAGCAAAAGATAACCTTTCCTTCACTGAGTTTACAGTCGCACGATGCCTGATACTACGATAAGTTCCATTGGTAAAATCTATAAACACATAAAGTAAATAAATTAAAAATAACATAAATATATGAAACCAGTTATCATCTATATCCCATCCTAACAACATCATTTTATCCGCAAGCAAGGTGTTCCTAACCCTTTTTTTTTTTATGAATCTGGTGTTAGATGACTTTATTTTCATCATTATATCATTAACACAAATTATATAATAATTTACCCACTTACAATGAAGGCCGTCAGATGCTCATTAACATTACTTAGAGATACAAACTGCGTAGAATATAGCATTAGTCATCATACGCTATAGAAAAATGACAAGTGTTACCTCTAAAGCGTCACCAATATTGACTATAAAGGCACTGTGGAAGGGGTTTAACTGCAACCCATTTTCCATCTTTTCTTAATTTGGAGACCATCCATCTCATTGACTTGAGGAGGAGGTGAGGGCGGAGGTATCATACGAGAATTATGGCCGACAACTTGTTCTACAGGACAAGGAGGATAATAATCATCCTGAGTGATTGCCTTCCGTTTCCAAACAACTCTTTTCATATCATTGGGGATCCATTCGTAGAGAGCTTTGGCCATTTGGTCAAGGATTTTCAGGCAAGATTTTAAGTTCTGTCGAGCAAACTTCCAAGTCATCTCTGCATGCAAATAACGATATATAGTCCAGTAATTATCATAAGATAGAATATACCATATAGCAAAACTATACGCCCAACTATAGAACCTGAATGGAAGAGGCAACTTGGGGAACAAGTGTTTCCTCCAGATGAGTTGGGAAAGAGATCAAAGTAAAGTCATATGCCCAATCAAGTTTCTGCTCTTCAGACGCAATAAAGAGCTGCCCAAACTTCTAATATCTCCTGGTTGTTGCCAAACTTCGTTTTCATCAATTGGAAGATTAAAGAAGTCTTGGAATCTCTACTCTCACTTTCTTCTCTCCACCTCCAATGAACTGCCCATTCCATGATTCATCAACTGTATATATGTAAATTAAAGGAAAATGTCCTTTCCATATACACATGGTTCATAAAGGAAATTTTGTTCAGGAACAAAATGATTTTTATGAAAAGCAAAGAAACGGAGAATGATAAAATGCTAACAAAAACAATGATAAGTTAGCGTCTGTTTACAGTGTTTACAATCAAGTGAGTAATCCGGTACTGATTTATTTTCTTTTTTGTCAACGTTTTGTCTAATTATGATTATCTGAATTTCACTGCTAAATTATTATTTAATTCCCAAAGAAACCCCACTCTTTTGCATGCACGGTCAAGCTTCAAGCTCTGAGTCATCTCCAGAGAGCAACTTGGCAAGTGTCAATGACTGGAAATTGCCAGTTGTTAACTACGTGAAAATCCTGCTTTTAAATTTTATAAACCTTCAAGATCGCTCTCATATAATATATAAGGGGTGAATACGCATCCGTAAATCACTCAAAATCCGACGGATTTTTTCCGGAATGATTTAGCCCAGATCACGATCCGCCAATTACCACTCACTCCCGTCACAGATCACGATCCGCTACCACCACGCTTAAGATCACGAATCGCTCCAACGATCTTCCGGCAAGTACGACTTAATTCGCGCTCGTCTCGACTGACGCATGCCATTTTAGGCTGTTTTACTCACTACCAAAGAATTGAAGATCGGTAAATTTTCCTCAACAATGGAGAGAAAATCTTTTATCCATCTGATTCAGAGTAGTTTCGGCTTCATTTTTCGTAAATAATGTTTTTATATCACCTTTAGTTGAAAACCCTATATACTCCAAATAATCCAAGTAATAAACCCACGTTATTTGCTTTTTCAATAAAGTGACCCAATTCTCAGAAAATAACATATCTTTATACAAAAAAAAATGGCTCAATTGGTAATTTGTTCCCTCCTACTAAACGACATATTTGCGCTTTGTCCCAAATAACTAGGCTTATCTTACTTATTACCCAAGAATGCAAGGCAATAATTAAACGAGCTAACCCTGATCATTCGGTAACATACAACATGCGGTAATTGACACAGCCTAAACAGTAATTAAATCCAACCCAATTATTTAATTCCAAATCTACTTCCACTAAAAGACGGAACTGACTTTCCATAATCAGACGTCAATAATAATCATTCGTCCCCAGTTCATCGATTTCTTTTATCGACAATCCTTTTCAGATTACATCGTTAATTAAATCGATATCTCAACAAGTGCCCAATCAATTTAATTAAATATCTTATTCTCGATCCCACTGGCTTTTCTAATGATCATTTTCTAAATTGATACTAAATATGCCGACACACCGCCGTAGAATTTGCCATCAAGCATCAAAACCTATCGCTACAGACGCGTCACAGCCCTATATCATAATCCATAACCCAATACTCAATTGCTCCTACCAACATATCGCAGTAAATCTCACTCGCCGTATATGTCGTGCTACTTGAACTCAAAATTAAATAACAATCACAATCACGTAAATCATACTCAACTCCAAGATTAAGATTACAGAATCAACGCCTAATTTGCTTAGATTTAAATGAAGGCTTATTACAAAAGCAATTAAATCATACATCCGATCCTAACGTATTAAGAACATTTATCATCAATAAATACGATAAGACAAAAAATCATCTGTCTAATTTATTATAGCCTATACCTAAATAAAGTTACTTCAACTTTATTTATCAATCGGGTTAACTAAATTTATTTAATCATAAGATAATTCAGATGTATGCCTTCATCCTAATCCACACTGATCACATAAATACATGGCATAATATGATTAAATAGACTTTAATACAAATATTAATGCAATTAAAATATTTGAATAAAATATCATTTATTTTTTATTAATCGAAAATTGTTTACGCAATTAAATAAACACATATGCTTTTAAAGAGATATTTTCCAACAATCTCCCACTAGCCTCAAAAAGATATCCTGCGATATCGTATATTGTAGGGTGTGCCTAGGCAAAAGTTATAAAGGTTTCCCACTACCTACTATTGTAATAAGATCTTATCATTTAAGATCTAATGCCATTCGTAATCATGCTATAACCTTTCTACATTATTCCCTTATATAAGATGATACTTCTTTCAATATGTTTTGTTTTCTTTCAGGTTCCTCGGTTCCTTAGATTGAGCTACCGCACCATTATCACAAAATAGTTTAAAGGCGTGCGCTAAATGTGACTACCACCTCAAGATTTCGTAGAGAACTCAGAGCCATATAAATTTTTCACAGCTCTTCCGTATGTAGCCACATATTCAAATTTTTACTGTCGAGTCTATATACAAGATTGCTTCATTATCCAACTAAGAGCTCCACTCTAACGAAACACATAGCCGGAAGTTGATTTTCTAAAACTCTTATCCGACAAAAAAATCGTAATTAGATAACCCATCTAGAATTTGAAGTGTTATCATCAGAATACACAAGCATATAATTTTAAGTTCTTTTCAGATATTTACTATATGCTTGACCGCAGTCCCAAAGATTGAGGTCTGTGATTAAATTGATATTCCTGCCAACTATCCATACTGAAAAAATGATGTCCGCTTAGTAGGTAAGCATATATGAGAGACTTCCTACAATGCATTCAGACAGTGAACTTCCGGCCTTCATTCTCTATCTCTTCAGGGATGTTTTAGTGATCGATCCTGTAGAGAATGTGAATTTCATTCATGTCTGAATGGTAATAAACCAAATTTTGGAATTTTCCATGCTAACGAGTCTAGCTATATCTTATATCGAGCATAGACCGGGTTGAAAGATAAAAGTTAAAAGTTTTATTCTTCCGCCTCAGAAGAATCCTTGATACCAAGAATATAACTTGTCTCTCCTGTGTCTTTCATATCAAATTGTTTTCATAACTAGTCTTTATTGTAGTCAATACTCCTATATCGCTTTCCAATCGTGAGAATATTGTCTACACAAAGAATTAGGGCTACAAACTTTCCCCGAATTTTTCTTGTACACACATGGTTCATCAATGCTCGAACGAATCCATTTATTTAATTGGGCTTGTCAAATCATGTTCCATGACCGATGTCAGCTTCAATTCATAAATGGATTTCCAACTTACATACCATGTGTCTTGGCTCAGAGTAAATCCATCTGTTGTTTGCATGACGTTTTCTTTAAGACATGCCCAAGAAAGGCGCTCTCGACATCCATTTGCCAAATTTCATAATCTAGGTGCTGCAGGTAGAAAGAAGTAGAACTGATTTAACTCAGCAATACGTAACTGAAACGAAGTATACGTATTCCTCAATCGATTCTTTTTCCGAGTAAACCGGGCTACCAATCTTGCTTTAAATGTTTCCACCCTCCGACTACTCCCGTTTTTTTTGTAGATCTACTTGGCACCCTATAGGTTTTACCTCATTCGTGCCTCACAAGTCTTCGCACTTTTATTGGAATACATAGATTCCACTTTCGACATTCATACCTTTTCTAAAATTCAACATCTCTAATTATTGTGAGCTTCAAGTAACTAAAGGGATCTTTGTACATGTTCATCCTCGGGAGCAAATTGCGATAAGTTTCTCCCAAAAGTACGATTGCAGTAACCTAGTTACCCTCCCACCACGATTTAGGTTCTAAAAGTGATGGTTGTTCAAGGATAATCCTCGTTTCGAACATCAAATTATTGCCGTTTTCCCTGTTTCTAACAAAGTCAAAGTCGAGCATCAACTCGATCTCTTTATTTCTAGTTTTATTTTACTTGTGTTATAAAATATTATATAGTCTTCCTCGTTAGAAAGAAAGAATATTTCTATAAATACATTCCCATTCTCGGTGATCATAATTCGTGACTTTCCTTTACTTCTTTAAGATACCTAAAACATGCAAGCTCTCGAACACCTAATCCATCTTCATTCTCGATTCTAGTAAATTCTAACACGAACGTGTTCTTCAAACTACGCTTCACATTTTTCATAATATCTTCGGTATCAGACACCCCAGATACGAAACCAAGCCATTGAACTTCAGAGTTTCAAAATACTAGTATCCTCGAATCAAAATGTAAATATGTCCACCAGATATGTCTTGTCTTATCCAAAGACCTTTTCATTTTAATTACACTATTGTAATTATGTTCATTGACAACCAAACGGTGCTTTAAATTCCTCCATAGAGATATTCTTTGTTTCGACTATATCAAGTTCTTTTATGTCTCGCCTACTGCTTCGCCTTTATCCAATGCACTCTTTCAATTTCAAAAGAAATTCAATCGACGACTTAGACAACATAAATAAAAATGAATATTCATCAACAAGATTGATAAATACTCTGTAACCTCTTATAACACGTGAACCCGACAACTGTGACACATTCAGGATGCCGCTAAATCATCAAATACACTGTTATGCTTTTTAGCTCAAAAAGAGCATCCTTGTCATATTACTTTTCTAAATAAGATTTACAGAGTTACAATGATCAATCTTAATAGGCCAACAAGTCTATCATTAATCATTTTCTTAAAATCTTATTATAGTTTATATGACTTAAGCATAAATATCGTAGGGTGATTTTTAATAAGAAATACTTTTCTTAGATAAACGATATACTTTTTTATCATTATATCTTACTAACATCAACGTATTTCTGTACGATATAAATTGTCTTATAAATAACCAAAATAAGTATTAAACAGAGGATCCATAAATAATAAAATAGACTTCGTTATTGTAAAGAAGCCACCTAAATTAAATTCCTCTAATATTTGAAAAATAAAGACAAATATCAAAACTAAAGTCTTGTAAATCGATATACTTTTCAATCGAGTATAACCAAGATCGCCTCAATCGCTATTCAAGCTTTTCACTTAATCTCTCGTTTCTAAAAACCGCACAATGAATTACAACAAGATTGGCTATCTCAATTCATTATTGTATGAATCATCAGAATTTGAACTAATTCGTGCTTAAAGATTTCTATGTTCATTTTTAATAATCTTAAGACAATCTTTCCAATGAATTTTCCTATTCACATTTGTAACATCTGCCTTTTGGCTTGCTCAATTTCTTTTTAATGGACAGCTTGTCGATCTCAATCCTGTCATTTACTCGGTTTTCGACTTGCTCTCAAGCAGAATCCTTTTTCGTGAAGTCGCTATTATAAATTCTTCTATAGCATGTAGTTCGTAAGACAACGAATTAAGGTCACATCTTTATTGTTTAAGATATAGTCGACTCCAAACTTTCAACGACGTGTTATTCAATCACCATGTTAATCTTTGATTTATCATTGATTGAACAATTCGCGAATCTCTACCTCATTCAAATAAATTCATCATTTCGGCGATAATGATCACTTAACTTCGCGCCTCTTCCATTTTAAGATCCGGTATCACGTTTTAACGCTTCTTCCGCAAATCTTTATTTTGCCCAAAATGATTCATCAAGACTAGCCATTATTTTCCAGTGGCTGCTTTCCACGCTCCGTTTCTTATGCAGTTCCATAAAATCGAAGAATTATATACGCTTAGTTATTTTGTTAGCCTTTCGCACTATTTCTCGCAAGGCCCCTTCCGATTTTATAATCGTGAGCACGGCTTGCCTGTGGAGGCAAGCTTCTGGTCAGTTATTATTAGTTTGCTTCCTTAAGAATATGATATTAATGATTATGCTTCAATCTAAATAATTTTTCGCTAAATAGCTCATTTTTAAATATAAATAATAATTAAATACTAAGCACATTTCAAAAAACAAACACGATAAATATTGAAACAATATTCATAATAAACACAAAACGAAACCATAAATGCATTTTAATTTATCAGAACGATAATCTAAGACTGTTTGACAAGTTTTATCTCACGTAAGCCTACGCTATTAATTCATTGTAATTCCAATTATCCATCGGATGATGCATTTCTCACGTAGGTAATGAGCAAATAATTATCGTTATCCCTTCGGACCTAAATTTGTTAACGTAGCTTCGGCTGGCGTTAATAAATAAACTTCAATAACAGATAACCATCATTAATCTACGTGATTTTCATATTAATAAATACCGCTGCATGAATAATCGATCAAAAATATTTCACCTTTATTCAAGGTTCATCAAATAAATATCTAATATATATACAGATTGATATCAACCAACAATTGTTCTGCGAAATTTTTATCTAATTCTCCTCTCCTGCACTAACATTTTGAAATTGGTTTTCCTTTAAACACATATCGTTAATCAGACGCTTTCCCTATAATAATATTCAGACGACATCAACATTATTAAAGACAAGAAATTTCAAAACAATATAATTAAATTCATACTGAACGAACGACATTGATCACAAGATGAATGCAAGACTACTCATTCTATACTTATACGCTATCACGTTATCCATAACAAAATATA
Organism: Citrus cavaleriei; assembly: GCA_030448925.1. Classification (NCBI taxonomy): domain Eukaryota; kingdom Viridiplantae; phylum Streptophyta; class Magnoliopsida; order Sapindales; family Rutaceae; genus Citrus; species Citrus cavaleriei. The sequence goes on from JAUJEN010000573.1 coordinate 99,879, forward strand.
AAAACACCAAATAATCTTAATTCACTATTTCCTAATAATTTAAAAAATACATTAACCCTGCTCTAATCTTCACGCGCTTCATTAACAAGTTCATTTTCTTATAATTCATTATAATTGACTAAGTAATGTGCTTTTAAATTTATAATTTGGCCCAATTTTAATTTTGAAAGTTAGACAAATAAATAATAAAAATTTTTATTAAAATAAACTTTTAATTCAAAAAATAAATTTAACGCTAATTAATTTATCTACGATTTAATCCATTGCTCACCAATTTACTTAAAATCTGGCATTCTTGCCTCAAAATCATGGACTTAAATGCAAAAATTAAACGCTTTCGCCTGTTAAAAAAAACTATGGTACCCATAAGTGACCTCAACGAGGCATACCATTGAACCCTAAATCCATCTTTTTCTTTCCTGTCTTCCCTGTGCCGCCATCACCAAGGCAGCCACTGTTCACACTTCCAGCCATCTCCGACGTGCCGAACCACCTGGCCGCCAGCGCGGTTGCTGAAACGCTCCAACTCTCGCGCATCGCAACTTGTTGCTCGTGCAGCTCGCGCCATCAATATACACAGCGTTGCTGCGCGAGCAGCCTGTGCCATGCGCGTACAGCGCGTACTGCGCGCACAAATTGGCTGAATTTCCGCGAGCGTTGGCTGCTGCGTGTTGCCAAAGGAGCAGCAGCGCGCTTGTCGGCAGCATGTATGCCGGTCGCCGTTGGCTGCCGGTTGCCGCCGCCAAAATTCTGGCCTCCCGTCGCCCGATCTTGAAAACTGAGATTAATTTACAAATTTCTAGGCCACTTTTGCCATAAAATTCTATAACAGTAAAATAAATCGTTATGTTACCGATAAAAACCACCCCTCCTCACATGCATCCAAAGTTAAAATATTAAATAGAAAATCTAACCACGACCAAGACAAACTAAACACGCTTATTCATATATTAAACAAATACAGGCATCAACCAATCGCGCTTAATTTAATACATAATTTCAAGAACGATTTATTTAAATTTTATATATTAGCATGGTATTAGCCTGATAATTAATCAGTTTAAAACTTGCTTAAATTTTATAAACCTTTTATCGCTTCATATATATGAATGAATCCGGGAACGCATCAAAAACTGACGATTTTTTCCGCTGTTTGGATGAAGCCTCCCAGATTACGATCCGCCACCACTCCTTGGGATCACGATCCGTCACCACCATTGTTAGATCACGAACCGCTCTAATGCATCTTCCGCAAGTATAATTGCGCTCGATTCAGACTTTACTACGCTTTTTATCATCAATTAAAGAATTAAAGACGGTAAAATTTTTCTTTCAATAACGAGTAAAAATCTTTTTCTGATCTCTATAGTCGCCCCCATTTTTTCGGTGAAATGTTCTTTATATCACCTTGCGCCAAACCCTTGCGCCTCCAAATAATCCAAAACAAAATCCAATTTTATTTGCTTTTTTCAGCCATGACCCACCAGAAAATAACATACGCCTTTGTTAAAAAGTTTAATTAATTGGTATCTACTAAATGACATATTTCTTGCGTTGCCATTCCAAATAATTGCCATTCATTTATTACTCCAAGATACAAGAATACTGAATGTAGCCTAACCTGATAT